>CAWUFW010001329.1:1297500-1592500 GCA_963921515.1 Calotriton arnoldi
TGTTTCCTTTTCTCACCTTTCTCTTTGCGCTCCAATCTTGGAGAGGAGGGCTTCCTTGGAGGATGTTCTTCTCGCCCACTTGCTTCTTTTCTTCTCTCCTGCATGGAGTGCAGCTTAATCTTCTCCCTTTCCCTAAGGGTTCTTCTTGAAAACTTGCTGCAGTGGTAACACTGGTCTGGCTTGTGGGATGAAGGTAAACAAGCAATACAGACCGAGTGAGGGTCTGACTTAGCCATCTTTTTTCCACAGGCCGGGCACTTATTAAATAAGGCCGGCATTATGACAGGAAAAAATAGCCAAAAGTCAGAAAAAAATAGTAGTATTAGATAGACAAGTACTAAAGACGTCGAGTTAAACTAAAAAAGTTCACTTGAAAACCAGAAAAAAATGATAAAAAAATCACTAACTGGCGAGCTCAATGCTCCAGGATCCTCATAGAAGGAGCCGGAAAAAGAACTGACCTAACTGTCACCTGTGGTGCATGATGGGAGCCTGGGGGTTCCTGGGGTCTTAAAGGCACGGCGCCAATTTTTCAATTGTTTTCTATGCAGCCTTTCTAGGCTAATCTGCCTCTATGATCTTACCTTTTTACCTTTGAAAATAAAGGTTGTGTTTTTCAAAGCAAACTCAAAGCAGTTTTCTTTATATGTATCATAAGTATATTATGATTTATATGTCTTTATGTTTTCAAGGTAAAAGATTTACAATGTAATGGCGGCAGTTTTTTGAGCCTAGTGACATGTTCTCAGGCTGCATATGTATATAATGCATATTATATATATATATATATATATATATATATATATATATATATATATATATATATATATGTATATATGGGTATTTATGTGTATATATATGTAGATATATGCATATTATTGGCTATTGCTCCGGGGTCCCCGCACGTGGGCGGGACTATTCAGTGCTTATGACTTTGATGAGTATCCCCTGGAAGAGAACATAGGCCCTGGGTACCTGGTTGGCAGGAACCCAGGGCACACTAAGTCAAAAGAGCATCAACATCAGGCAAAAAGTGTGGGGGAGGGGGGCAGCCATGCAAAGACGGGCACTTTACTACACCCATTGTCTCCTCAAAAGTTTTTCAGCTCCTGCAGCATCCCCAGAACCACTGAGGTACCTCCCTAACTTATGTTTTTCATTGTCTATTCATTTAGATCGCCTGCAGCATCACCCCAGCTTCTCCTTCTAACTCATTCCACATTGTTTTCATTCTTGTAGCACCTCTTCAATTTCCATAGAACTTTCCTATGGCATTGCAAGCTCTGCGCTTCCCCAGCTTATAAAACACCCTCCACCCCCCCCCCCACACCTTTTGTGCTTCTGTGAGGTTTTTTCTATTCCACAATGATTGCATTACCCTGCTCTTGTAATGTTTTTCCAGCTCCTTAAGTACAGATTGGTAATCTGTGGTACCATTTCAGCTTTTGGAGTGCCATTAAGTCTTCAGATTACTTTTTCAACTCTGTAGTGCTTTTTCAGTTGCTACTGTACACTCCCACATCATGGTGCCCCTTAGACCACATTGCATTATTTTCCAAACTCCTGTTGCTCCTACTCAGTTACTATACTACCTTTCCAGTTCTTAAACAGCTTTTTCCGTTCTTACAGTTCTGTCCCAACTGCTGCATTGTCCTCACCGCCCTAACACTGCCCCAGCACTGCTCCACATGATTTCCTCACTCCTACACAGCCTTCTGTGCAGTGTAAGCTCATCCATGGCTTTCACTCCTACACCACCTCCATTGCTCTTAACACCCCAAACCATGCTTGTGCAATACCTTCCAAGCTCCTGTCACAATGTACAGCTTCTCTGGTAAATTCACCCTTTCCACAGCAATTTCACAACTCCTGCAACAGCCCATGAAGCTAATCCACATCTTTCATTGCACCAGCTTAGCGTATGTGTTAAAGCCTATTTTTCTTCTCTTTCATATTCTGAAATCTGACAAAAAGAAAACTTGACAAACTATCATTCAGGCCTTATTGTGCTAAAGCATGCAAACAGCACAAGAGCAGGCCTGTTTTGAGTTAATTAGCACATTTAAGTCAGACTTACTGGCTTCTTCAAAGCTTGTTTTTACATCTCACCTACAGACAAATTATAGTGGTCTGTTGTTGATAGACCTCTTCTGGACCGTACCTAAAGCGTGTGGTGGTCTTAGAACCAGTCCACTGCATAGCATTAATTTTCTTCTGTTTCACTCATTTTCTGGTTTCTTTGCTTCCTCTACTTGTAACATGTCTCCCCAATGACACTTCGCTTCTTTACCATCTTTCTGATTCAATGACTTGTATCGTTCCACTCCACACATTGTAGGAAGCTGGCTCTGTATATACTACACCAAAGTGAGGTATAGTGTGGACAGAGTCCAGTGGAACCCAAAAGGTAGGCAGAGGTAAAGTAGATAGCACCTCACTCTCTATTTGTGGTAGTGTGGTCGAGCAGTAAGGCTTTATCAGAGGACAATGTTAAGCATTTGTTGTACTCAGTCAGCAAATGAATTCACGCACTCAAAGACTGAAATTCAGACCAATTGTTTTTGTATAAAAAAATATCCTTTTAGTGATTTTGCTTTCAAGAACCAAGCAAGCCTGGCACAGGTAAGCAATAAATACTTTACAGTAGTAATGCAGTTTGTAAATAGTTTGAATTGCAATTGTAAATGTACTTTGATTTGATTACAGTAGTGTTACTGATAGTGCAATGCTTTTCAGAATACAGTACATATACTTTGTATAGGATTTTTAGTAAAATTACAGGTAAGTTACTTTAGAATTACTTTTCTTACACAGTGCAGTATGCCTGGATACTGCACTGGGACATTTCCTGTAAACAGGTAAGTAAAAGCGTTTTTGTTAGCGAGTACAATTTTAAAGAATTTCTTTAGGTTTTCCAACTCAACACTTAGAAACTTTTCATAGAAAAACAGTCAATGTTATCCTATGGAGAAAAGGATAATGTTACTTAACCAGTAAGCATCTGTTCTTGGCATGTAGAGCTGTAGAGTCACATGCTGTGCATAGCTCGCCATCTAGTGTTGGTTCCGGATGCTTGCACTTGTTTTTCTTCGAAGAAGTATTTCCAGTCACGAGGTAGGGGACTCCTCCTTTCGGTGATAGTGCGCATGGGCATAGACTCCATTGTTAAATTGTTTGCCGCAGAGGGTGAGAATGGAGTAGTAGTAAAAAATAGAGATGTCCATGCGTATGTATGTCAATTAAATAGAGAAATGCAGCAGCTACAGGTATCCGGGGAGGTGGGTGGGCGCATGTGAGACTACAGCTCTACATCCCAAGAACAGATGCTTACTGGGTAAGTAACAATATCAGTTTGAGGCATGCGAGCTGTAGATCACATGCTGTGCATAGATTACATAGCAGTATCCTCCCAAAGCAGTGGCTAACCTGTAGCTGTTAGAGTTGCCTGAAATAGTGTCTTTAGTACTGCTTGACCCACATTGGCTTGTTGTCTTGCTGACACATCTACACAATAATGTTTAGTGAATATGTGTGCGGTGCAGACCATGTTGCCGCTTTGTAAATTTCAATAGGAATGTTTCCTAAAAAAGCCATAGTGGCCCCTAGCTTACGAGTGGAATGTGCCGTAGGGGGTACAGTAAGTTTTTTTTGCTTTCGCATAGCAGATTTGAATGCACTTAATCCACTTTGCAATACCTGATTTGGAGATAGGATTGCCTTTGTGTGGTGGCGCAAAAGCAACAAAGAGTAGTTTGGTTTTACGAAAAGATTTTGTTCTTTCACTGTAGTACAAGAGTGCTCTTCGAACATCTAAGGTGTATAGAGCTCTTTCTGCCACTGAATCAGGTTGAGGGAAGAATACAGGTAATTCTACCGACTGATTTATGTGAAATGCAGATACGACCTTAGGTAAAAATGTAGGATTAGTACGAAGAACCACTTTGTCTTTGTGCAGTTGGAAATATGGTTCTTGTGTGGTTAATGCCTGTAATTCACTCACTTTCCTTAATGATGTGATTGCAATGAGGAAAGCTGTTTTCCAAGAGAGGAACTGTAGTACACATTTGTGCATGGGCTCAAAAGGGGGACACATCAACCTTGTAAGGACTATATTAAGATTCCACAGTGTAGCTGGTGGTAGTTTTGGTGGTATAACTCTTTAGTCCTTTCATGAAAGCTTTGATCACAGGTACTCTAAACAACGACAAATGCTGTCTATTTTGTAGATATGCAGCCATTGCCGCTAGGTGTAGTCTAATAGCGGTATAAGCCAACGCTGACTGTTGCAAGTGTAACAGATAGCATATGATGTTCTCTATGGAAGCATCAAGAGGGTTGATATGATTGTTACCACAGTAGATAACAAATCTCTTCCACTTCGCTGCGTAGCATGCCCTTGTAGTAGGTCTTCTAGCCTCCCTAATGATATTCATTCATTCATTCTGGTGGAAGGTTTAAGTAACCAAACTAAGATTTCAGGAGCCAGATCGCAAGGTTCAGCTGTTTGGAATCTGTGTGTCTGATTTCTCCATGGCTCTGTGTGAGGAGACTGGAGGTTAAATGCAGCTTTTGATGCGGAACCAGAGATAGCTCCAACAGGGTTGTAAACCAAGGTTGACGTGCCCATGTGGGAGCAACTAGGATTAGTGTGAGAGACGTTTGCCTGAGCTTGTGAACCACTAATGAAATGAGTGGGAGAGGCGGAAAAACGTAGGCAAATATCCCTGACCAGTTCATCCATAGTGCATTGTCCTTGGATTGCGGGTACCTGGAGGTGAAGCTTCGGCGTTTTGCGTTTTGGCATGTGGCGAACAGGTCTATGTTAGGGACTCCCCAACTTTGAAAGTATGGGAGGAGAACATGAGGGTGGAGTTCCCATTCGTGTATTTGCTGCCTCTGCCTGAGGAGATCTGCAATCTGCTTGTTCACTCCTGGGAGGTGTTCCGCTAGGAGATCAAGTTTGTGATGAATGGCCCACCTCCAGATGTCTTGGGCCAAGTGTGACAGTTGGAGAGAGTGTCCCCCCTTGTTTTTGTATATAATACATAGCTGTCATGTTGTCTGTACGAACCAAGACAGCTTTGCCCTCCAGGTGAGTCTGAAACACCTGGAGGGCTAAAAAGATTGCAAGCAGCACTAGATGATTGATGTGGAGCAATTTCTGCTGTTGACTCTACAGGCCTTGCACTGTGTGATGTTGTAGGTGAGCTCCCCAGCCAGTGAGGGACGCGTCCGCTGTCAGTACTATCTGTGCAACCTTGTCTATGAACGGCTGTCCTCCTGACAAATTTTGTGTGTTCCACTACTACAGAGAGCTATGAGTACGGCAGCTTACCAACACTAGATCGGTCAATAGACCCTGTGACTGGTTCCACTGACTGGCTAAACATTCTTGAAGTGAACGCATGTGCAGCCTGGCATGGGGGACGATTATGATGCAAGATGCCATCATTCCTAGCAGTTGCATATAAACCTGAGCTGGAATCCAATGACTATTGAAACTGGAGAACTAAAGCCTGAATATTTCGAATTCTGGCTGCGCTGAGGAAGGCCAGAGCTTTTTGAGTATCTAGCGTGGCTCCTAGGTAGTCCTGAGTATTGGCTGGTTAGAGATGTGATTTTGTCACATTGATTGTGAACCCTAGTTGATGTAGCAACTGAATCGTTCTGAAAGTGTGCTGAAGACATTGCTGGTACGTGCTGGCTTTGATGAGCCAGTCGTCCAAGTATGGGAAGACATGGATGCTTTGTCTTCTTAGGTGAGTAGCTACTACCGCTAGACACTTGGTGAAGACTCTGGGGGCCATGGTGACTCCGAATGGGAGTACCTTGAACTGGAAGTGTTGACCAGCTACCACAAACCTGAGGAATTTGCGATGACCTGAGGAATTTGCGATGAGCGGGGTGGGTTGGAATATGAAAATAGGGGTCTTAAATCTAGAGTAGACAAAGTCGCAGAAGTACTTGTTGAAGTGTTACCATGTGGAAATGATCTGACTGAATGTAAAGATTGAGTTCTCTGAGATCTAATATTGGTCTGAGAGAACCATCTTTTTGGGTATTAGGAAGTAAAGAGTACAGGTCCGACCCGTGATGTTGCAGTGGTACGGGTTCTATAGCTCCTTTTAGAAGTAGAGACTGAACCTCTTGTTTTAAGAGGTGCAGGTGATCTGGTGAAAGTTTGTGTGACTTTGGTGGATTGTTTGGAGGAGTGCTGATGAACTCCAGGCAGTAACCAGAACGGATAATTTGTAATACCCAATTGTCTTGTTATTGACTGCCAGATTGGTAGGAAATCTGACAGTCTTCCCCCGACAGGTGTTAAGTGGTCGGAGGGGGGGGGGGTGGAGGCAAGTCACTGCTTTGCTTTGGAGGGGGAGGTGCGTGTGTGTGAACCCCTGCCTTTGCCGTTACCCCTGTAACCCCCTCTGAAGTAACCCCTAGATAGAGAGGGTTGGTTATTGTCCTTATAGGTGGTGGTCTCCGAGGAGGTGTTTTTAGAGCCTCCGCAGTAAGAGGAGCGCCGAAAGGAACCACGGCTTTGTGCTGACTGAAGGGCTCTCATGGATTTGGCCTTTTTCATTTTCTCTAGTGAAGAATCTACCATTGGGCCAAACAAATGCTCTTTATCAAAGGGAGTGTTAAAAATTGAGGTTTGCACCTCTGGTTTGAACCCTGATACGCGAAGCAAGCATGTCTTCTCAAGAGGACACTGGGGTTTACCACTCTAGCAGCAGTGTGTGCAGCATCTAGGGAACATCTTATAGCGTTATTGGAAATAAGTTGCCCTTCACGCACCAGGTCTTGTGCCTTAGATCTGTGATCCTGGGGCAAATATTGTATTAATTGCTCCATCTCGTCCCAGTGCGCCCGGTCATATCATGCTAGCAATGCCTGAGTGTTGGAGACACGCCAGTAATTGCCCGCCTGAGAGGCCACCCTTTTCCCAGAAGCATCAATAAGTTTGGATTACTTATCCGGGGGTGGAGCATCTCCTGTTGCCTGGGAGTTAGCTCTTTTTCTTGCTTGGACACAACCAGGGAGTCTAGTGGCAATTGACCTTTAATATATACTGGGTCCGATGGTGCTGGCTTGTATTTTTTGTCTACTCTAGGGGGTAAGAATACGAGCTCTGATCGGGTCGTTAAAAATGTCATCTACATGCCTGATCATCCCTTTGAGCATAGGTTGTGTATTTGATGACCTGAGTGGTACTGAGGGTTTCAAATAGGAAATCCTCTTCTAAGGACTCCTTATGTAGCTGCACCCCATGGTAGTTGGCAGCTCTACCCAGTAACTCAATGTATCCTACACTGTCATCTGGTGGAGAGGGCTTGTTAGGATACAAATCAGGATCATTGCCCGTGGGCGAATTAGTATTGTAATCATCCCATGGATCTTGCATTGGTTGATCATCATCCCCATTGTCCTCCCCATCATCCTGGTTGTCAGGTCTATGTGGTAGTGAATGTTCAGGTGAAGTATGCTGAAACTGAGGTGAAGGAGGTAAAATAGGAGGAGGGGAAGGGTGAGTTCTAACCGTTCTCCTCTTTAAAGGAATGTGCTATTCTTCCTCTGTATCAGTCCTTTTTAAAGTCACTTTAGTGGTGATATGTCCAGTTTGAGGATGAATATAGAGCACTTTTTGTTTTGGATCTCGTTTGTCTATCGGTGCGTCGAAACTGTCCTTTTGGTGATTTCGGCACATCAATGTTTCGGTGCTGAAGTCTTGGATGCTGATGTTTTTGAATCTGAAGTGTGTTTCGGTGCCGTATGGTGGGGGTCGGTGCCGTAGTTGTGTTTCGACCCAGAAGTTCTCGGCTCCGAACTTGACTTGGAGCTCCGAACTTGATTTGGAGGGAGTCTTTTCGGAGCCGGAAGGCTTTTTGGTAGGCTTCAGTGCCGAGCCAGAAGACGGGGGCGTCGGAAGCATGATCTCAGTGCCGACCGGAGCCCAAGGGCACGGGTTGGACCGGAACCGCCTTCTTTTGTGGAGTTGGGTCTTTGGACGAGGGGGAAGCTGTACTCATGGTACGTTGTCCATGTGGGATGTCGTCCTCTTGTTCGGATTCGAGCTCTGGGATGGCGATCGGCTCCTGCTCCTCCTCAGTTCCCATGGCCTTGCCGGCCTCTTCGTCCGATTGTTGTCCGAAGATGTCCGGACTGGAGCTTGTGTGCTGGCTCTGCATGTCGTGACGTCGAGCCCGACTGTCACCAAGTGTCTTCTTGGAGCGGAAAGCCTGGCACGCGTTGCAGCCCTATGCTCTGTGTGCGGGGACAAACAGGTTACACACTTCGTGTGAGTCGGTGCGTGGGTATTTCGAGTGACACAGAGGGCAGAATTTAAAGGGAGTTCGGTCCATCGACTGCGGGTCGGCCCGACGCGGGTAGGCCAGACGGCCTTCCACAAACTTTCCGATCGAAAGTTTGGTTTTTGCAAGTAAATATGATACGCGATAAAGGGGAAAATGCGATCGAAAACAATACCGTCGAGGGCGAGTATCTTGCGCACCGAAGGAACCGCGTCGAACCGTAGCGCAGCAATAGACGTCCGAACAAAGATGGCGGAAAAAAAAATATCTACCAATGGCGTCAAAGCCCACTATCACCGAAAGGAGGAGTCACCTACCTCGTGACTGGAAAGACTTCTTCGAAGAAAAACAAGTGCAAACATCCGGACCCAACACTAGATGGCGAGCAATGCACAGCATGTGATCTACAGCTCACATGCCTCGAACATAGTGTTATCGGTTTAAAGGCAAGTACTTTTTTTGTGTGAGTTGGTGTTCTGGGGTTAGACTCGGGGGGGGGGGGGGGTCCCCCAGGGTCAAGGATGCACTCGTTACACCCTTGTGCACTAGGGCGGCCGGGTGCAGAGTGCTGAGGCCCAATGTTATCCAATGGGGGATAGGGGGCCTCCGGTTGCTGGCTGCTGACTAGCAGGCCACTGGGTTGTGGCAGCAAAGCTCCTGGACTTAAGCTTAAGGCAAATGGGGGTTTAGGCCAACACAAAAGATGCACCCTCAGTAGCACTGGGGCGGCCAGGTGCAGAGTGCTGTTTTGGCATCGGAACCCCTGTAGCTTTCAATGGGGAGTCTCCGGTTTGCAAAAGCACTGCAGGCTCGGGGACGAAGGTCTTCTGGGTGTGACCACCACTTGGATAGGTAAGTTGGGATCTTGGGGGTTGGTTAGGCACGGTCGGTTGGACCACCCAAGGCCGTGGGGAGTCTGGTGCAGGGGTGCCTTTTAGGTTTGGATCTTCTTACCAGCTCCTGGTTGCGGTTGGGGGACCTTCCAGTTTGAGGCAACAGGCGTCGGCTGGAGGCAGGTCAGGGGGTCACCGGATCTCAGGTCAGGATCTCCGGGGAGACCTCCTCTGTGTTGAGCCACTCAAACTCGGGCTGTGGGCGTCGGGTGCAGAGTGGTGCAAACTCACGGATCATTGCAGAGCTAGAGTCTGGTGTTTGAACAAATCCGGTGTTCACAGGTGACAGTCTTTGGGATTGAAGGAAGGCAGGTCCTCTGGGTTTCTTGAGGTTGCTGGCTGCAGGACACCGGGATTTTGCTGGAGCAGGTTCGAGGTGGGGACAGGCCGGTAGGGCTGGGGCCAAGTCAGTGGGCGTCGTCCTCTTGATGGCTTCGGCACGGCTGTTCGGTCCTTTTCTTCTAAAGCAAGGTTCAGGGGTGCCCCAGAATACTAGATTTAGGGGCGTTACAGGTAAATAGGTTGGGACCAATGGGCCCCTTCCCTGGGGTGGATACACCCCCTATTATGCCACCCTCCAGTGGGAGGGGGGCATAAGCCTTTCCCTGGTTGGCTGAGTCCCCCCATCTGCAAGATGGCGGGGACCGAGTTGTGCTTCACCTCGCCTCCCTCACCTGAGGGGTGGAGTTGGCAGAGGTGGGCACAACTCTCTTCCTCACTTGTTTTTCCCGTCGGTTATCCCGCCCAAAGTGGAGGTCAGAACCAGTGGGGACCAGTTGCTGAAAGCAGCAAGTGGCCTGGGGAAGCTCACAAAGGCGGCAAGCCTTTGAAGCTTCCCCTTCGTGAACCCTGCCCATCCTGGGGGAGGAGGCTTGGCACCTTGTCCCAGGATGTGCATTGTTTCAGGCCCACGAGAGCAGCAGGATCTCGACCCAGGGGTCCAGAAACATGTCTGGTGGTGGCAGCTGAAAGCAGCCACTCAGTCTGGACACTAGTGGTAGGTCGTTTTTCAGGGGGCATCTCTAAGATGCCCTCTGTGTGCATTTTTCATTAAATCCCACAATGGCATCAGTGTGGGTTTAATGTGCTGAGAAGTTTGATACCAAACTTCTCAGTTTTCAGTGTAGCCATTAAGGTGCTGTGGAGTTCGTAATGACAAACTCTCAGCACCATATACTCTTAATGGCAGCACTGCACTTACAATGTCTAAGAATGGACTTAGCCACTGTAGGGGTACAGGGCTCATGCACCTGTGCCCTCACCACTGGTATAGTACATTCAGCAAGAGGGATGACTGATCTATGCCAGGTCAGTGGGTTGTAGGCATGGCACACAGGGATGTGCGCCATGTCGACTCTTCACTTTGTTCTGCACTAAGACACGCAGCCTGCAAAAAAAAAAAAAAAAAGGGTGTGTGTGTGTGTGTGTGTGTGTGTGTGTGTATATATATATATATATATATATATATATATATATATATATATATATATATATATATATAAATAAATAAATAATGGTACAGGGCCTCTAAGGGTGGCACAATAAGTGCTGCAGTCCTTGGAGGTCTTCCCTGGTCACAGTACCTGTGGTACCATTTACCAGGGGCTGACCTGTGGCCAGAGATGCCAATTGGGTTTCGGTTTCAACGCAGATTTAGGGAAAGAACATAGGCCCTGGGTACCTGATTAGCAGGAGCCCAGGGCACACTCCGTCAAAGCCCATCAGCAGTTCAGCAAAAAGTGGGGACTACCATGCATGCAGAAAGTGGACACTTTCTCACAATTTCAAAGAATATTTTTCTTTTTATTTAAGGATTTCATGAGTACGCATGTGTTTTATTGCTCTCCCCTATTGAGCAGTTTCCCCACACCTCAAACACCACCTAGGAGCTCTGTGTAGCTCCCACCTTCATTTGCCCCTACCTCATTCACTGTTTCCCCACCTGGGATTTTTGTTACTTTATTCCCATCCACCCCCACACCTCAAGTTCCTCAGAGGGCGAGTCGAAGTGAGGGGAACCTTGTGTTCTTTCTCCTGTTGTCAGAGGAAAAGGTTGTCACTGGGTGATGGCTGATGGGGCAGAATGCTAAAGGGCTGGCGTCCACACCTTCCTCAGCGGCGAGCAGGGTCTGTTCGCCGAAGATTGAGGCTTGCCCGTTTCATCTTTGTTTAAACATCAGAGGGTCTTTTTTCAGCAGAAGATAAAGCAGGCTTAGCATGTGATGTCGTGGTGAGACACTAGATTTTCAATTGTAGTGGCAGTCAGACCATGGGTACCTGGCGTGGCACCGGGGACATTACTGAAAAGGATAAGTTACTTACCTGTAATCCTAGTTCTCTTCCAGGGGTATCCTCATCAAAGTCATAAGCACATGAATATTCCCGCCCTTGCGCGGGACCCCGGAAACACATTACATACATGTGAAAAACCATATATGTAGCTCTATATATATATATATATATATATATCTATATATATATATATATATATATATATATATATATAAAAACACACAATGTAGCCTCCCATAAACATGCTGAGCAATGTTGCAAGGAATTCTCTTGCACATAAACATATTCCAATAAAGCAGGGAGAAAGAAACTTTTGAACACTGCTTTAATACACAGCAGATAACACAATCCTGCAAGGAATAATGAAGAAAACATTGCCAGCACATAGGCTGCATTGTGGAAACATTAGTGTAGAAAGCTGAAAAGCTAACCCACATAAACACTCAGATAAACTGGCACCGTGCCTTTAAGGCAGCCATGACCCCTAGCTTCCCATCGTGCCTCAGGGGTGACAGTTAGGTCAGTTCTTTGCGGATATCCGCAGACCTTTTTACAAAGAGGTATGTATCATGTTCACTTGCCCGGGGAGGCGGGTGGGTTGCTTATGACTTTGATGAGGATACCCCTGGAAGAGAACTAGGATTACAGGTAAGTAACTTATCCTTCTCTTCCAGGGGATCCTCATCAATAGTCATAAGCACATGAATAGAATAGCAAGCCCATCACCTCATCCTGCGGGCAAGTAAACAGAGTACCATCAAGATACATAAACGCCATAAGGCCTATACAGACTCCAATAGGTTAGCATTGGAACAGATTCCTCAAGGCGGCCTGGCCCACTTGGGTATCTGCTCTAGAGTCAGAATCCAGACAGTAATGTCTGGTAAACGTATGGACCGATTTCCAAGTTGCCGCCTTGCAAATCTCGGCCATCGGTACATTATGTAAGAATGCAATTGTAGCAGCCTTGCCCCTAGTAGAATGAGCTTTAGGGGAGGCAAACAGAGGCTTATTTGCAATTTGGTATGCCAACTTTATACACGATACTATCCATCTTGAAATGGATCTTTTAGAAGCTGGGAAGCCTGTTCTAACAGCCATAGTTTACAAACAATTGATCAGCTTTTCTAATGGATTTTGTTGCATCCAAATAGAATTTGAGAACCCTCTTGAGGTCTAGCGAATGAAGAGACCTTTCCGCTGGTGTGGATGGACTGGGAAAGAAAGAGGGTAGAGAAATTGTCTGATTAACATGGAACTCTGACACAACCTTAGGTAGGAAGGAAGGGTGAGTTCGCATAAATACCCTATTATGGTGGAAAACCGTATAGGGTTCTTTAGAACAGAGTGCTTGTATCTCACTCACTCTGCGTGCTGATGTAATTGCTACTAGAAAAGCTACTTTCCAAGAAAGGTGTTGCAATGTAGCCTTATGAATGGGTTCAAATGGAGGTCCCATCAATTTAGACAATACCAAATTCAACTCACAAGAAGGAGGTTGAACAGGGGGATAAACCTTTTTCAACCCCTGCAGGAAGTCCTTGACCACCTGAAGCTGAAAGAAAGAAGGCTGGTTAGGTGATTTACGATATGCTGTGATAGCCGCCAAATGCACTTTAATGGAAGAATATTTCAAACCAGATTTGGCCAAATAGAGCAAATACGGCAAGATTACCTCCTCTTGCCCGTTAATTGGACTCCAATCATTACGGATACACCACAAGTAAAACCTTTTCCACTTTAGAGAGTATGAGGATCTTGTGGAAGGTCTCCTTGACTCCCTTAAAATGTCCATGCAGTCCTGAGGGAGGTTCAAATGTCCGTACTGCAGGACTTCAGGAGCCATGCTGTCAAGCTGAGCGAGGGAAGGCTGGGGTGCAGAATCTTCCCTCCCATTTTGGTGAGAAGGTCCGGCCTGCACAGAAGTCTCCGATGCGGGCGAACCGAGAGTTGCAAAAGGTCCGGATACCACCATTGGCGAGGCCAGTCCGGTGCTATGAGTATCATCCTCATTCTGGATCGCAGAAGTTTGGCCACCACCTTCGGAATTAGAGGGAGGGGTGGAAAGGCGTATGCAAACGTCCCTGACCAATCTATCAAAAGAGCATTCCCTCTCGTTCCTGGTCGGTAAAACCTTGATGCGAAGGCGTGGCATTTTCTGTTTTGATCGTCTGCAAAAAGGTCGATGGAAGGATGACCCCATTGATGAAAGATTTCTGCCACCACTTCGTCGTTGAGCACCCAGTCTTCTTGCTCTTGGAAGTGACGACTGAGGGCGTCTGCTCGCACGTTTCTGCTCTCCCGGCAGATGGATTGCCGTGATAGATAGGTTCCTGGCTAGCAGCCAGTGCCAGATCGCCTGGGATTCGAGAGACAGAGGGCGAGAGCGAGTTCCACCTTGTTTGTTCAAGTAATACATGGTGGTTGTATTGTCCGTTTGCACTAGGATCGATCCGGGCTGAATTGACGGCTGAAAAGCTTTGAGGGCTAAATGAACCGCCCGCAGTTCCAGCATATTGATGTGATATGTCTGTTCTCTGTTGGTCCATCTGCCCTGAGTTTGCAGATGACCCAGATGCGCTCCCCAGCCCTGAAGTGATGCATCCGTGATCAGGGATTGTTCTGGCAGAGGTTGATGAAGTGACTCCCACCAGTAGGTTCTGTGGTTGCAGCCACCAGAGAATGGACTTCTTTGCTGCAGGAGAGAGGACAATCCGGTCGTTCCACTGACCCGAGGATTGATCCCATTTGTCCTCGAGATCTTGCTGTAACGGTCTCATCCTCAATCTGGCGTTGGGTATGAGAAAAATGCACGAGGCCATCGAACCCAGTAGAGAAGCCACCTGTCTTACTGACAGTTGATGAGCCTGAAGGATGATGTTGCCTTTGTCTTTCATTGATGACAATCTCTCCTCCGAAAGAAACACTTTTCCGAGGTCGGGGTTGAGGTTGGCGCCCAGATAGTGGAGTGATTGAGTTGGGTGAAGGATCGACTTGTCCAGGTTGACATGCAGGCCTAAGCGCTGAAGGAGATCTAGGCAGGTGCGAAGGTGTTCCTGCTCCATTTGAGGAGAGGGTCCCTTCAGCAGCCAGTCGTCCAGGTATGGATATACGAACAGGCCTTGGCGATGTAATGCTGCCGCTACTACTGCCATGCATTTGGTGAATACCCTCGGAGCTGATTTTAGGCCGAAGGGTAAGACTTTGAAATGATAATGTCTTGTTCCCACCGTGAATCGCAAGAACTTGCGATGTCGTGCTGTGATTGGGATGTGAAAATACGCATCTTGGAGATCCACCGAACACATCCAATCGCCTTTCCTTAGATGTGGAAATATTTGGTGGAGCGCCAACATCCGAAACTTTTCTTTTTTGATGGACTTGTTCAGAGAACGTAGATCCAGAATTGGTCTGAACTTGTTCGGTTGATCTTTTTTCTGAACAAGGAAGTATCGTGAGTACACTCCCTTTCCTCTCTGCGCTTGAGGGACCTCTTCTATTGCTCGTTTTTCGAGAAGGGTCGACACTTCCTGACACAGGAGGTCTATATGTAGATGACGAGATTTCACAGGAGGAATGTCTCTTGGGGACGTCCAAAAACGTAGTGTGTACCCATTTTTTAGTATATTTAGCACCCACTGATCTTTGGTTATGTTGGGCCACTCTTGAATGTAACTTGAGATACTTCCTCCCACTGGAGTGTGCAACGGTGCTAGAGGAAGCAGAAACTCATTGCTTCCCTGGAGTTGATGCGGAGGAGGACTGTTGTTGATGTACTCTTCCTCTCGAGGAACGGCGGCCTTGATACTGGGATTTGCCCGGTTTGTTTTGTGACCATTGAGGGGTTTGAACCCTCTGTTGGTAGTTTTTCCGATTGTAGGGCCGGTATCTCTTCCTAAATTCTTTTCTTCTCTAGGCCCACCGCCTTTAAGGTGTCCAACTCGGCCTTCATCCTCGCCATTTCTTCGTCTGTGTGAGCACCAAACAGTGAAGTGCCAGAAAAAGGGAGATTCAGGATGCGTTGTTGTGCTTCTGGTTTTAACGCTGTGAGGCGCAGCCAGGAAGATCGTCGTGCACATATGCCATGTGCATACGAGTGAGCTGCCAGGGAGGCACCATCTGCTGCAGTGCTGATTACCTGGTTAGCCACCAGAGCACCTTCGTGAAGGATTTCAGAGAAGTCCTGCTGATCCTCCTTTGGGAGCTTGTCCTTGAAGCGCTCCAGTGAGTCCCATAGTGATCTGTCATAACGACCCAGCAGAGCCGCAGCGTTGGACACTTGCAGAGAAGACGCTGCAGAGCCACAAGCCTTCCGTCCCCAAGAGTCTTGTGCTCTACTCTCTTTATCCGGAGGAGCGGAGGAGGAAGATGCAACCGCATGTGTCTTTTTCGCTGCTGCAATAATAACAGTCCGGAGGTGGATCTGATCTAAGGAAAAGAGGATCCGATGCAGCTGGCTTATATTTTTTAAGAATCCAAGCTGGAGCGGCTTTAGCCGATGCTGGAGCAAGGAAGAGATCCATTACCGGCTCGATTATACCAGGGACCAAAGGAAGCAATGGTCTAGTCGCAGACCTTTGGTGGAGAGTCTAAAAAACGATGGACTTGGTTGTCTGAGGAGCTGACCTGGTGATGCCCAGCTTCTGAGCCCCTCTGGTGAGAACATCATGAAAAGTGTTCACATCATCAATAGGCGACACTCTGGAGGGAGGACTATCCGTCAGGGTAGGTGAGTAATCCCTTTTGGATGAATGTGTCGAAGAGGAAGACCAAGACGGTGTACGCCGCCTCTTACGATGTCCCTGAGACGACCTGCGTTCAGGGGATCTGTCTCGGTGTTACCTGGCCTGAGTTGTGGGTGATTTGTCCACTTCCTGCACAAGACGCTGTAATGGTGATCTGTGCTGCGGACTGGAGTAGGTCGTTGAGCGTGACCTGTGGACCCCGTCTGCCAAGGATGGAGTGGGTTGAAGCCATCTGGGAGAGAGATGTATGGAAGGAGATCGCTGTCTCCTTGGAGAACCTCCTGGCGGTGCTTTTGTAGGATCCTGCGAGTGAACAGAAGCACTGCGTGATGACGCAACCGTCTGGGGTGAGCTCCGGATGGAGTGAGAGGACTCTCTGCGGCTTCTGGAGCGTGATCGGCATCTGGATGAGCGATGTGAAGTCGATGGGGTGTGCCTCGACATCGACCTGCTCTGTGTCACCATCACTGGTGAATTTCTCCTAGACGTCGACCTCTCAGTCTGTCTGGAGCCCATAGACCTCGCCTTCGACGTTGAGCGTGGAGACCTCAACGATGAGCGGGTAGACTGAGAAAACCCTCGACGTCGATCTTTCTCTCGACGCTGACCTTCTCGCCGTCGACGGAGACTGCCTTCTCGACGTCGAACGACGTTTGGTATATTTCACCCTTGGTCCCGACGTCGAATACCTCGCCGGAGAGGATCTTGCCTTCGACGTCGAACGCCGCCTGCACGGCGATGAGTGTCCAGCCTCAGGCGACAAGGCGTGTCTCGACGTCGACTGTCGCCTCGTTGACGTCGACGGAGAGGTTTGCTTCGACGCCGCTCGCCGGAGACCCTGCGACGACGGAGCCTGTCTCGACGTCGAACGTCGTCTTGTTGGCGTCGGCGGAGATGCTTGCTTCGACGCCGAATGCTAGAGACCCTGCGACGGCGGAGCCTGTCTCGACGTCGAACGCCGCATCGACAGATCTGTCTCTCGACGCTGGGCGAGCCCGCACCAACGGAGAGCGACTCCGACGCCGATCGTCGCCCGGTTGACGACGGCGGAGGATTCGACGTACCTGCGTTTTTCGACGACGACCGGTGTTCGACGGCGAGCCCGCTGTCGATGGTCTTCTCGTCTACGTTTTTGTTGCCGATGAAGGGATTTGAGGCGCCGAGCCCGACGCCGATGGAGAGCATACTGGAATCTTACTTGTAGATAAGCTCTCTTTCCTCTTCATCGCAGGCTTGTCTCTAGAAGGTGATTTTCTCTTCTCAGCCAATCCATGGAGACTAATCCTTTCTCTGTCCTTTAGAGTTCTGTTGGACAGCAGCCTGCAATGCTGGCAGGATTTAGGATCATGTTCAGAAGGAAGGCATAGAATACAGACAGGATGGAAGTCTGATTTGGCCTTCTTGCCACAGGAAGGGCAAGAGTCAAAAAGAGAGGGCATTCTGCTGTAAAACAATGCTCAACTCTCTAAAAGAAACAATAGAGAAATACTTTAACACCAAAAGATGTCGAAGTAAGAGGTTTTTCTCAAAATTGAAGAATTTTCTGACAGAAAATCAGAAAAAAGAGGTAGAGCTGAAGTAACCAGGGTCCTGACAGAAGGAGCCGGAAAGAACAACTGACCTAACTGTCACTCCTGAGGCATGATGGGAAGCTAGAGGTCATGGCTGCCTTAAAGGCACGGTGCCAGTTTATCTGAGTGTTTGTGGGTTAGCTTTTCAGCTTTCTACACTAATGTTTCCACAATGCAGCCTATGTGCTGGCAATGTTTTCTTCATTATTCCTTGCAGGATTGGGTTATCTGCTGTGTATTAAAGCAGTGTTCAAAAGTTTCTTTCTCCCTGCTTTATTGGATTATGTTTATGTGCAAGAGAATTCCTGCAACATTGCTCAGCATGTTTATGGGAGGTGTGTGTGTGTGTGTGTGTGTGTGTGTGTGTGTGTGTGTGTGTGTGTGTGTGTGTGTATATAGCTACATATATGGTTTTTCACATATATGTAATGTGTTTCCGGGGTCCCGCGCATGGGCGGGAATATTCATGTGCTTACGACTATTGGTGAGGATCCCCTGGAAGAGAAGGTGCCTGTTCCATCAGCATTCTCCACAAAGATGTCCTTGAAAAATGAGGGGCGCATGGCCCGAAACAATAACAGTTGAGAGTGGATTCTAAGTGGGTCTAAAGAGGTTGTCACCGAGAAAGTCAAAAGCTTTTCCCAAATATCAGAGTAAAATGTCACCATCTGGCCTGAGCAAAGCATTAAAAGCGCGTTGAAACTTGGAGCCTCTGTGGTTCGTCTACCCAACGGCGGGAGGGGGAACCAAACAGACAGTCAGTGCTCATGCCCATTACCAACTAAGGGAGGAGTCACACAGCACCTTGTAACTCAAGACTTTCTTCTAAGAAAACCAACTTGAGAACGTGAGGGCGCAGCACTAGATGCAGGAGTAAGCAGAGCATGCGTATCTACAGCAACACATGCCACGACCAAATAAATACTCCTACCAAAAACACCACCACTTCGCAGAATTATGCACAGCAAATAAATTCAGAAGAGCAAGTGCTGCAAAAATTGTTTTTTAGAACTGTAAATTTTGTGCAATAAAATCACCCAAATATGTAATGTACATGTACATGTAAGGCTGCACCCTGATTCAGCACATTAGTGGGGCTACTCATTACTTAGAACTTCAAAGAAGATACCTTGAAGGAGAAGTCCCCTCACCCTCTTATTCCAGCCACTTATCCCTGCCTCATCTTATTTCTGCAAAGCTGCAGATGAATTTTGCTTTAATAATGTTTATTGCCATATTTTTCTCCATAAAGTATGAAAAGGAGATGATACAATGCTTTCAACCCAGCATTGGTAGAGTGCAAGTTTTCAGCCGCGATGTTCCAAACATCAGACAGCAAGTTCCAAATCTGCAAGGACAGATTGAATAAGAGGGATGCTAATCTGGCCATTTACTTGAAAGAGTCCAAACTAAAACCTCAGCATTTAAACACAACTGTATTAATGCTTAAATCAGACAAAGATGTATTCTTTGAAGCAGAAATAACTATTTAAGACTTTCAACTTGCGCCAAAGAAGCGGTTTACTTACCATATAAAATGGGGATTTAAAAATTTGCAAACGTGCAGTAAGGAAAGATTTTCTATTCAGTTCATTTTACCCAATATGTGTAGCATTTTAAGAAGAGAACCATTTTGGGGAGAGATTGGGGTGTTTGGCCGGAATGGGCACAACAAAATGCATGGCTTTTACTTCTGAGTGGTGTCATTTGATATTATTTTTTTTTAGGTGGTTTGCTAAATTTTGTTCCTCTCATTTGTTAAAGAAATGTCAGCTCTACTCATTGTGTTCTTTGGGTCTCCATTTCTTTTGAGAAATTAATCTTCTGTCCCACCAAACTATTAGTTCTAATTTAATAAGTCACCCCTTATACACACACACACTCCTTATTTTTCATTATTAAGAAAGTTTTCAAATTGTCCACCCCAAGAATTGCAAATTTTAAAAATAATGTGCATTTCATACAATTCTTCAGATTAAATGACAGAATGGTCAGCATCATCAATTCAGACCTTGGTATCCTGTCAACAAATTATATCCATTACTTGGTTATTAGGATTATCTTAGTCAGCCAAAGTATTCACATTGGCTCTCAGATTCGAGGACTGCCTGAAAAACAATCACTCACATTCCAAACCGAATTACAGCACACACACTATCCTCAGGTTCCTCAAGTATTACATGATTATTAAAAAGTAATAGTTCTTCATTTGTCAAATTCTTTCTTCATGAATTAACTTATAAAATGTGTAGCTAAGAAAAGCAAACCACACAAAAAAAATGAAGGTTACTTTCTAGTAGTAGTTTTGACGATCAAGAATATTTCTGGATTCACTTGATGCATTGATCCACAATCTAGTGGTTTGGTCCTAAATTATTAGTCTTCTCTCTTTTTTCCCTCTTAGGCATCAAGTCGTTGACAATTTGGTCTCTTGTCCCTCCTCTGATGTCGTATGCACTCACTGGAAACTCGGACAGTCACCATCCTTAGGTTCTTTTTTACCCTCTTGTACAGGTTCCTCTTGCCATGCACATCATCTTGGGAGGTTGGCGGGTAGCATGGATATCCAGAACATTTTAAGCTGTAAAGTTACTCCTACCGGTAATCAACAGTTTCATTTTGCAGCATTAATCTTAATGGATTCACATGCTGAGCATTGATTTTGTAGCTGTATCTTCTTTCTGGAGGTTAGGAGTGTATACTGCAAACAAGTGTTTTAACATTTTGACCTCCCTAAGCCGCCTTTTTGGTCTGGATGATCACAAAGCAGTACTTTGTGAAGGTGTGTACGAAAGACCATGCGGCTGCCAAGCAGATGCAAGTTAAGGATACAGTAAATATATAGGCAAATGTTGCTTCCTTTTTTCTAGTTGAGTGGTCCCTTGGCCTCTCTCACAATGTTTATCCTGCTGTTTTGTGACAGTCTTGAACTGTTTGAACTATCAATCTTGCAATAGTTGCCGTAACTGGATAGCCTTTCCTTGCTTCTGCAAAGGAGATGAAAAATTGATCCCTCATCCCGATTGGTTTTGCAAGTAATGAATAATTGCTAGCCTCGCATCTAGCGTAAGTAGGGCTTTCTCAGCCTGCGTCTGGGTTGTTAGAAGAAAGCAGGTAAGTGTATCCCTTGATTAACATGAAACCGATACCACCTATGGTACAAACTGTTTTTTCTCATTACTAATTTATCAATGTAAATTCGTAGTTCAGGTTCATGTGTCCTAAGTGCCTGTATTTCAATTACTCCACTTAATGAGAGTGCAACTAAGAATGGGGTTTGTCAGCATTAGATAGTTCAGCCTTAAGCACGAGTTTAACAGGCGCTTTCATTAGTTGGGTCAACACAAAATTGGGGTTCCACATAGGACCTTCAGTGAGGCATAGGAGAGTTTTTTGTATAGTAAATGCAGTTGTGTCCAGCCTTTACAAAGGCATTTCCTGTTACATCAGCATATGAACCTGTTCCACTTGTCCATATAATACTTCCTTATGGTATGCCTCCGTGAAATCACCATGAATCTTGATGGACGATCTAACATCCAAATTTTGTGTCCTCTTGAACCATGCTGCAAAGGCTCAGGATATCAATTTCTGGATGGAGCCTATCCCTCCTGTACTGTCAGTAGGTCACAATGTTCTGGGAGCTTCATAAACCATCCCTGCAACTTTCTATTAGGCCTGAGAACCACTCTTGTCCACCACAGTGAGGGGTATTAGGATTAATGCCATGTGTGCCTGTTTGCACTTCTGTATCCACATGTGGCAATAATGTAATTAGAGGGAAACGTAGGCAACAATCCCTGACCATTCATTGACAGGACATTCTATCTGCTTAGTGTGTCAGCTCTGTTCTATTCCTTGGGCAGGTGTATTGCACTTAGTGTTATTTTTCGTTCTAGAGCCCACTTTCATATATGCTGTGCTACTTTGGATAGCACATGCAATCTTGTGTCTGCGGCCCTCGCACGCTGCACTATATGCATAAAATCGGGGGGACGGCATAGACGGGTATGAACCTACCTTTTCTACTGGCATATCTGCATGTAGGTCTTCCCATTCCTCTGCAGACTCTCCTACCTGGGAAGAATCCTGCTTGCCCAGACCTTCCTCATACTAGAAAAAAGATCTTCAAATTCCTCCTGTAGTTTAGTTGTTAACAGTGGGTCTAAGCTTGTCACCACTTGCTCTGTATCCCTTTAAGGAACATGTAGAGGGAACTTGTATTTTAAGAAGGTAGTTGAACTGTTGCTTCCTTTTTTATCAAGACCCATATTTCTACATCAAGGGCAGTCTTTCTCTCGTTGTCAAGACCCCTTTAGTCAATGTTAACAGTTTCCATTTTTTGGCACAGAAAATCTCCTTCCCAGACGGTCCCTTGTCCCCCACGTGCAGTTGAACGGCCATTTAGCATCAAGGCTGGTAATGAGGCTCTTCCTCCAACAGAATCCTTTTGGACCTGTGCAGCGCTCTTGACTTCTGCCTGCAGTGAGGCACCTAAAGTTTTGGCGTTAAAACAGTCTTAGCGTGCTTAGAGTGAGGTTTTTAGCTTGGTCACAGTGTGCCCTTGATGAATTACCCGGGGTCTCAATTTCAACATCCTCTTGGGTGTTCGTTCTCTCTTTGTACATCAACCAACTCTACAACTGCAGGTTCTTCCCCCCTTGGTCCACCTCTGTGTCTTCATGCATTGTCTTCGCTGCTTGACAATCCTGAGCCTTTGAGGGACCTCTGTTTGCACGAGGATGAAGCCATGGCGTGACCACCACTGATTTTCCCTTGTCTTGAGCTTAACTCCACTCATACAGTGCACCCCTCTGACCTGTTCTTCAGAAAGCAAAGATTGCAGATGTTGTGGCAGTCCTTTTGTGCGTACTTGTGGTGGCAGTTGGTGAAAAATCTAAAATGGGTATGCTCCATGCCCGTGGGTCACAGCTTTTGATGGTAATTTAATATTCCCTTGACATCTGTCTAATCAGATGTAACCATCTCCATCATGAATGTCTGTCAGTTTTTTGGGGGGGGTTTTCTGGGGAAAAGTATTCCTCTCCAGCTCCAGAGCCCCTGGCTGTTCTTCCAGACCCAACAGTGGAAAAAAGAATCAAAATATGGTGACTACAAAGAGTTCCATGGCGTGCTCTTCCACCAATTGGTGGCCTGATAGTTTGCCACAACCACCTCGCCCTGTGACTAAAGTGAAGAATTTGGGAATCATCATTGACGACAACCTGAACATGAGCGCGCAAATATCATCAGTCACTTCCACAACTTACTAGATCATTAAAATGATAAGAAAAATTCTTCCTTTTATTCCAGACAGCCACAGAAAAAACTTTAATAACCCTGCTTGTACTCCCTAGGCTGGACTACTGTAATATTCTTTATCCAACTGTGTTAGAAAAACATATGAGTCGACTACAACTAGTCCAAAATACAGCAGCAAGACTGGTCCTTAATCTTCCTAAATACCATTCCATTAAGCAGGGACTTCGCAAGCTGCACTGGCTTCCCATGCGCAGCCGGGCTAAGTTTAAGGCCCTATGCCTGGCCCACAAAGGACTACATAACTCAGACCCTGATTTCCTCAGGTCAGCTTTCAAGAGATATAAGCCCAATAGAGATCTCAGGTCGGCCAAGGTCAACCTTTTAGCGGTTCCGACATTTAAAAAGATGCATTGGGGCGGCAGAGGTATAGTCCTCAACACCATCAAACTCTGGAACAGCCTCCCATCCCACCTCAGAGCTATTCCTTCATCAACATCGTTTAGGAAAGAGATAAAACCCTGGCTTTTTAACATCTAAGTCTCCACTCTCCGACCTCTTCCGATAGCGCCAAGACACCCCTGGTAATCGCGCGCTTTAAAAATTTCCTAACATAACTTCATTAGAGGAGGGCCAAGCGCCCAAATGGTAGACGACCTCACTGCACCCAAGAGAAAAGAAAAAAATAAGAGAAAAAGCTTAAGACTACGAATTCTGGACCCAACTGCCAAATGATGTTATAATGCACAGCAAGTGAATTCAGAGAAGAATCACACAGCAAAACTGCCAATAAAAAAACGAAGTGAATGAAAAAGGCACCCACAATCAAGAAAGCTTCCCAGTACAATACTAAAGATGGCAGGCGGAAGAAATGCTAAATTAACATTGATATTTGCAAGGAAATGCACAGATAGTGAAATTTAAATATAGGTAAAGTTAACCAACTCTGAAACCAAACTAGTGTAGCCTGTAGCAAAGCTTTACCTATTCTATGAACAAGTAACTCTCAGAACTGAATTACATCTGTTATGTAAAATAATTCAAAGTTAATGGCTCACCTGTGCTTGCGCTTCTTAGCCTCCGATTCAGATCTATAAAAAAAAAAATAGAACAGAGCATCATCAGCTGGTAGAAAAATCCACCCCACCATAAGAGACTTATCTATCCCCTAATGGAATATGTCAAACTTAAAGGCTAACCCAAACAAACTTTTCAGAGGGAGACAGTAGCAGGGTAGTTAATGCTCAGTACTATACTGCAATCTGAAGACAATGATTGTTACCCTGTAAGCATCTGTTTGTAGCATGAAGTTCTGTACATTCACATGCTCTAAATACTCCTGCTATATAGTGTTGGGCTCGGACTATTGCAACTTATTTTTCTTCGAAGAAGTCTTTGAGTCCCAAAGCCTCTACAGCAACTCCTCTGGTAGTTAAGGGGCACAGGCACCAACTCAATTGTTAGGTTGCTTTTCACGAAGCAGATGGTAGTAGGTATGGAGTAGTGAGTAAGACAGGGTAGTGAACATACTGTAAATGTAATAAGTAGGTTGAAGATATCTTTAACAAACACTGGCTTTCAGGGAGGCTGGTGGGCGCATGTGAACATACAGCACTAATGTGACGAACAGATGCTTGCAGGGTAAGTAAGAATCTGTTTGTAGCATGTGTGGCTGTAGATACACATGCTCTGCATAGACTGTAAAACAATACTCCTTTAGCGGTGGCTACCCAGTGGATGGAGCAGCTTCTGAAATAGAGTCATAGGACAGTTTGAAGGACTCTAGCCTGTTGCCTTGCAAGAATATCCAAACAGTAATGACTTAGTGAAAGTATGTGGAGTGGACCACATGTAAGCTTTGCAGAGCTCAGCTATGGGTATATTTCCAGGAAAGGAAATAATGGCACCCTGTTTGCAAGCGTAGTGGGACCTGGGGTGGGCAAGTAGGATCCTTTTGGCCTTAAGGTAACAGGTAACGCATTTAACAATCCACCTAGCAATACCTGCCTTAGATATGGCGTGACCTTTGAGGCTGTGAAAGGCAACAAAAAGCTGTTGTGTTTTAAAGAAGAACTTGGTCCCATCTATATAATGCATGTAGGCATATTTGAAGTCAAGTGTGTGAAGTGCTCTCTCAGCTACAGAGTCAGGCTGTGGGAAGAAAGTCTGTCACGGAGTAGCGGGAAGAAAGGTTTCTGTAGTGTGAGGGCTAGAAGCTCACTAATAAAACCAATATATGCTATGGTTACTAAGAAGGCAACCTTCCAGAAGAGAAACTGCAAAGGGCAAGAAAGCAGTGGTTCAGAGGGAGACCCCATAAATCTGGTGAGGAAAAAATTAAAGTACCAGACTGGAATAGGTGGCACCCTAAGTGGGATGACACCTGTAAGGCCCTGTATATGAATGCTTTGGTAACACTGATCTTGAAAAGCAAGGAGTGTCATCTGTTCTGCATGCATGCGGCGGTATCAGCTAGATGTAACTGAATCAAAGTGTACACTAGTCCTGCCTTTTGCAGATGTAGGATGTAGCAAATGTCGTCATGTACTGCAGGTGTAAGAGGGTATATGCGGTTGGGGTACTGCAGTGAACAAACTGTTTCCACTTAGCAGCATACAAAGTGTGTGTGGTAGGCCAAAGGGCAGGGCTTAATTTGTAAAGGAATAAGTGCAGGTGCCCAAAGCTCAGCTCAGAAGCCCGCAGCCATCACTATTAAATATCAGCAGACCGAATGCTAAGACTGCGTGGTCTTGAATCCATCTCATGCCTCTTTAATCCAGCATCAGATACTCCCTCGTCATTTATTCGATTTGTGCAGGTTCCTGCTTTCTTCCTTTGTGACTATGTCCAGTTACTCTCTTCCTACTTCTTCCCTCTGTGTGTTTTTCACTCTCTCTCTTGCTAAATGTCTGGCTAAGAAAAATAAGAGCCGGTCTCCAAAAATAAGTGCCAGTGTGCCCCAATTGAAACCACCGCCTCAAATTAAGTCTGGCCTATGGGCTTCCTTTGGTATATCTGTGCACTCTTGAGGCAAGTTAAGGTAATCAAACTTTCGGACCTCAGGAACCAGAATGCTAGGCTGAACTGCCTGAGGCTCCGGGTGTACGACCATGGCTTGGTTCTGTTTGAGGAGCTCCAGCTGTTGGTGAACATTTTGTCTGTGGCGATGGACAGCTCTAGGACAGCTGAGAACTATGTTTGTCTGGCCCATGGAGGTCGACGAAGATAAAATCTTCGTCGACAGTGACTTTGTCGACTGAGCTCCCAATTCCGCCGTGGACGCAGAGACCTTCTTTGGTAGCAGGCGAATCTCAACCTTCGTCGACGACAGATGGTTTCTTCGTCGATGGTCCAGTCGACGATGAGGATTTAGTCGACGTTTATACTTCAGGAGGCACTGAAGAAGGCTTTTTAAAGGAGTGCCTCATCTGAGGGGGTGTCTTAGGCGGCTCAGAACTCAACTTTTTAGCAGATTTATCCCCCGAAGCCTGTCCCTTCCTCTCCTTGTCATGCCTGAGGAGATTTTGAGGGACTGCGCCCATGAGACCCTTGAGTGGTCTTTTTAAGGGCTTTTCCTGGACGCTCCTCAGAAGAATGAGTATGTGGTGATCTTTTATGAGACCTTCTGGATGAGGAAGAGGATGCCTCATCACTGTCACTAGAAATCACCTCCTTTCTGGCTTTTAGATTTTGAAGCCATATCAAATGGCGTCCCTCACGGTCCTTAAAGGTTTTACTAGAAAAGGTACGACTTAGCTTGCAGTCCTTTGCTTGATGGTCTGGATAGAGGCAATAAATACAGTCCTCATGAGGGTCATCAGTATAAAGCCTCTTCTTGGAGCAGGTAGCACAGGGTTTAAAAAGACCTCTTTTCCTGACATTATAAAGTCAGAGTGATCACCAACCAGTACTGAAGAAGAATCCTACAGATGAAATCTGAGATGAAAGCTAAGAATACTGTCCAAAATCACTAATTAACAAGAGAAATCTGAGCAGAGCTCAGAGGAGACTCCCTAGCACAACGTGCGGTAGAAAATCTGAAGGTCTAAGGTTCTCTCAGGAGGGTTCTAGAGGGTGAAGGGTCCTTATTGGTTCAAGGTTTATTTTTGGTCTCTTTTACAAAACGCGAGTTATGGGTTACAAAACTGAAATGGGCCTAGGCCTTTTTTCTGCTTGTATTTACTTAAGCATTGCTTTTTTTTTTTATATATCGGGGTCTCCCATCTCGACGACGGGGAATGATTCAAGCATGTGAATCTATGAAAGTTCCAGTACTGGAGTAAAGAGTGTTTGCTGCAGTTTCTTCACCACGTACAGTAGAAGTAGGAGAGGAGAGGAGAAAAAGCATTTGCAGGGATCCCTTATTAGTTGATCCACAGAGCATGGACTGTGGAAGTAGAATCCTGGAGGCAAACTTTGGTCAATTTGGGTTTTCACACATGACAAAGAGGTCTAGGTCTGATGAGCCCCACTGATTAAAGTTAGGGATTAGGACTTGCAGGGTGAGTTCCAACTGGCAGACTTGTTTCTGCATCCTGCTGAGCAGGTCTGCAAAGTTGTCCATCGTCAGGAGGTGCACTTGCCGGTGGGAACGCCGAATGCCAAACTTGCTGCACCAGTGCTGACAATTGAAGTGTGTGCGCAGCCTTGCTTTTGTAGCTAAAATGTTGAGGTCATGCTGTGTCCCCGCACCAGAACCACCTTGCCCTGAATGTCCTGGAGAGAGTTATGAGGATAAGGAGCGAAGCTAAAATTTCCAGATGGTTGATGTGGCGACCCTGCTGATGAGATGGCCAGAGACCGTGGACTGTCCTAATGTTCAGATGAGTCACCAACCCAGCGAGAGATTAGTCCATGATGAAGGGAACCTGTTGAACAGATTCTGTGAAGGGTCTGCCCAACAGATTGTTGCTGTTCTACAACTGCAGAGAGTGATGGATGTTGGCCCTTAGCACTAGATCTTCCCACTGATCCTCCGGTTGGGACCATTGTGTCAAGCAGCACTCTTGGAGCGGGCGCATGTGGAGCATTGCATAAGGGACTATGGCAATGCATGAGGCCATCATATCAAGGAGGCGCATTACTGTTCAAATTGTGAAAGGACGGAGTGGTTGAAAAACAGCCAGAAGCTGTTGGAATGCTGCCACACTTAGTCGCTTGGGTAGGCTTTGCCCAAGAGTGCATTTAGAACGGACCTCAGGAATAGTTGGACCTGAAGAGGCTTAAGGTGGGATTTGGTGGTGTTGACTGCCCAGCCCAAACCCAAGATGCCACTGACCAGATTGGGGTTCAAGTTAATCTGCTTCCACTCTTGATCAGCCAGTCGTCTACGTAGGGAAAGACTCCGTAGGGAAGTCCTACCTCTTCTGAGGTGAGCAGCTACCACTGCAAGACATTTGGTGAAGATCCTTGGGGCCGTGGTGACTCTGAAGGGCAACACTTTGAACATGCAGTGCTGACCATTTACTATTAGAAGTAGATAGCACTGATGGTCTGGATGGAAAGGCATGTGAAAGTCTGTGTCCTTCAGGTCTACTGTGGCCATGAAGTTGCCTTCCTGCAGCAGGGGGATGACATCCTGTACAGTTACCACGTGGAAATGTTCTGAGAGGGTGTATTTGTTTAGTGACCTGAGATTAAGGATTGGCCGGAGGTAGTCGCCCTTCTTGGGATTGAGGTAATACAGAAAGTAGATGCCTTTGCCCTGTTATTGAGGGGGCACTGGCTCTATGGCCCCTTTGAGAAGGAGCGCCAGACTCTCCTCTTGCAGTAGGGTGAGGTACACTGGACTCGGGGTGCTTGCACAGAGTGGGATGTTTCATGGGGTTGAATGGAGCTAGAGGAAGTAGCAACACTCGATGAACAGAACCCATTGGTCTGTGACTATCCCAGCAGGGAAGAAATCCCTTGAGTCTACCGCCAAAAGATGTAGGAGGATATGGGGCAAGGCAGTGATTGGTGGTATAGACTGCCTTTCAGTGAGTACCTCTGCCTCGATCCTTGGATCGGTTGCCTCAGACTATGCCCCGTAACCCATACCTCCCTGTTGGTGGTAAGACCGTTGCTGGCGTTGGTACAACTGCAGTGGTTCTGAGGAAACAGCCTTGGACCACCCCAACCTCCTTTGGCTGCTGCCTCCGAAAAGAATCCTTAGCTGCAGGGGCTTGAAGGGCACCCATGGTCTTAGCTGTGTTGATGTCCTTTATTTTTTCCAACATCTCAACCTGTGGGCTGAAAATGTGTTCATCGCTAAAGGGCAGATTTCGGGGGTTGAAGGAGGTAGACAGGATATTCTCATAGATTTTGACTTCCTCCTTTTCAGGCTCTGAGGAATCAGGTATTCGCTGGGCTGGTGTAATGGGCAGGAACGTTGGGTGACTCCCTAATTCCTCCTCTTCAGCAACAAGCGGGCCTGCATCAACAAAGGTGTCCAGCGTCAATCCACTGTTGAAGGGTCTTTTTGCTTCTGAAAGCCGAGCAAGAATCGTAGCAAGTCTTGTTGTCCAGTAGTGAGAGGAATATGTTCCAGACGACAAGAAAGTCGGCCTAAAGGTACCTTGAGTGGCACTGAGTGCATCTCTTGTATGGCATCCGTTTAATTACCCTCTGCACGGCTTCATTCTTCGGTGCCAGTAAAGAAGATTCAAGGGTTTAAGGGCGGGGGCACTCCAAGAGCCTGGACGCCCAGCTCTTTGAAGACGATATCCGGGGCGGTTCAAACAGTGAAGGTCAAAGGAACAGAGTGTGTGTCGTAAAAGCCTCTTGGCGGCAGGAAAGAAAAGGCAACGAGCTCCAGGGCTGCAACGGTCAGTGTCAAACATTTAAAACTGGAGAAGTGATGGTACACATCCAAAACCAATTGCAGAGAAAAACAATCTAATAAAGGAGTCTGTGCACATTCATGATCAGAGTAGGCGTCACTGACGCCTCGTAACTCAAAAGACACGTGTGAAGAAAAACAGCCAGCGATCAATGTTAGATGGCAGGAGGATGTACAGCATGTTTATCTACAGCCACACACGCTACTAACTTGTATTTCTGCTAGGCATGGTGAAGATTAATGGCAAGGACACATTCATCAAACAACCCATTGTAGGAATCCGCTCTTCCCACAATTTTATTCGTCTGGGTTTGTTATTTTACATTCTGGGCAGAGAGACTGCTTTACTGCTTCTGGTACATGTGCTCTGATTTCTTAAACAGACGTATCACAGCCATATTGAACTATAAACAGATGTGGCATACAGATCAGATGTCACTTGTGGACTGCAGTGAATGTTTACAATTTACACACCAGTAATTTTAAATGCATGACTTTAATGTCTGATATTGCAGTCTGGAATGACTGAGCCAGAACCTGAAACCAGCACATGTCAAAGTAAACTTAGGACATCTGAAAAGTCGACTTTGGCGCTCACAAAGCTGGGTGGATAATGTTCTTAAATTAGACATACCAAATATTGAGACTGGCATCTCCCTACAGTCACAATATGAATAAGCACTGGCAAAGCTATCTGGTCTGGCTTGCATTTTGAATCAAAGATTTTTTTTAAACGTGCTGCACTGAAACTAAAAAGCAACATGATTGCTTTCTGTGAAGAATGCAGCTTGCGAGAAATAATGTAAAGTGTGTTGATTCAAAGCACTCCAAGATGTAAAATAGTTCTCTATCCAGGAAGGCCAGTTTGGGTGGGTGCAGGAACAAAATGGTTACTTGCCTGTAGGAGTAGTTTTGCAGTTTGAAGAATTTTCTGGATTCACATGCTGGGCATTAATCTGCCATCTAGTGGTTGGGTCAAGAACTCTCCTACTTGTATACTGGTCCATTTTCTCCTTCCATTGTTTTGTTGTTGTTGGGCGTCGACTGTCCTCACCATTTGGTGCATAGTCTAACCTCTCCTGATGTCAGACGCCCCTCCCCAGAAGCCTTCACATGTGGTCGCCATCTTCAGATTATTCTTTCCCCGATGACAATGTATTTGGTGTCTCGTGGGTTTCCTCTTGGCTGTATCAGCATTACTTGCAGCTTCCAGACAGTAATGCTTGGTAAAAGTGTGCCTGCTGGACCAAGTTGCTGCTCTGCAGATTTGCTGAATAGGCACACCGGCAAAGAGCTGTTGAGAAGACTGCTCTCGTAGAATGCGCTTTCACTGTAGAATGTAGAGGTTTGCCTGCTTGCTGATGGTAAAACTGGATCGCACAGGAAATCCAACGTGCTATAGTTTGCTTAGTCACTGGATATCCTTTCCTGATCTTTCCGTAAGCCACAAAAAGCTGATCAGCCTTACGGATACAGGTTGGTTTCTGCAAGTAAAATTGTATACATCTCTTGACATCCAGAGAATGTAAAGCCCTTTCCGCTGGTGTCTGTGGATTAGGGAAGAAAGTCTTTAGGATGACTGGTTCGTTTAAGTGAAAATCCGATGGGACCTTAGGAATAAAGGTAGGATTTGTCCGAAGTATTACAGAGTCTTTAGTAAACTGGAGGCAAGGAGGCCAAGTAGTGAAAGCATGTATGTCGCTTACTCGTCTAGCTGAAGTAAGAGCCAGTAGAAGTGATGTTTTCCATGAAATGTATTTAAGGTCAGCCCTATGAATAGGCTCAAAGGGAGCTTTCATAAGTTGGCTAATACAATGTTGAGATGCCAAGGCAGAGGTGGACGCCTAATTGGAGGGAACATTCTAAACAATCCTTTAAGAAATTGTTTTATTATCCTTGATGACCAAAGAGACTGCGATCCATTTTGACGTCGAAATCTGGAAATCGCAGCAAGGAATACTTTAATAGTAGAATGAGAAAGGCCAGATCTTGCCAGTTGAGAAAAAAGGCAGCAATTGTTCTGCCGAAGACTGAATAGGGTGCACTCCAGAACTTGCACAACAATGACAGAACCTCTTCCACTCTAGTTTATAGGTCTTGATAGTGGAGGGCGCTCTGGCACTAGCTAGGACCTCCCGACAGTCAGCAGGTATTACTAGGTCGGCAAACTCATAGTATTCAGGAGCCAAGCTGCTAATCGCAGAGATGTTGGATCCGGATGGCAGACCTGGCCGCAGTTCATGGTCAGCAAGTTCTGTAATGGGCACAACAGTCTGGGTTTGCACTCCAATAGGAGCAACAGTTCTGTGAACCAGAATTGGCGAGGCCACCTGGGAGCTATGAGAAGTATTCGGCACGGTTCTTTCCTCATCTTCCGAAGCACCCTTGGGACTAAAGGAATTGGAGGAAAAGTGTAAGCATAAATCTTTGACCAATTTATCGAAAACGCATTCCCGTACGATCCCTGTTGGGGTAGCAAAGTGGCGAAGAATTGGCATTTGCGGTTCCGGCTGGTTGCAAATAGGTCTAAACTCGGTGTGTCCCACAACCGAAAGATGTGATCCAACGTTGGTTGGTGAAGTTCCCATTCGTGGATGGTTGTAATCGACCTGCTCAATGAATCCGCTAGGATGTTGGCCACTCCTGGAACATGCACTGCCGTCAGTGTTACCTGATGTTGAATAGCCCAATCCCAAATTTGCTGTGCCTGCAGGGATAGCATAGTTGATCTTGTCCTCCCCTGCTTGAATAGATAATGCATGCTTGTTGTGTTGTCTGTCAGGATTAATACTGAAGCTCCAGATATTATTGAGAGAAAAGATTTCAGAGCCAGGAATATTGCTTGCAACTCTAGCAGATTTATGTGCAATGTTCTTTGGTGGCTGTCCCATTTTCCCTTCACTGTCAGTCCTTCTAGATGTGCTCTCCACCCTTCGAGGGATGCATCGGTTGTTATTGTGAAACCTGGTGAGTCCACTATGAACGATAGGCCTGCCGCTATGTTTGGGATGTGAGTCCACCATAGGAGCGCTTTTCATTTGCGGTGTTATCCTGATAACCTAGTCGTGCTTTTCCAGTTCCTCTTGCAAGGGTATCATTTGCAGACGACAGTTGGGAACTAGGGGAATGCAAGAGGACAACATTCCCAGAAGCAATTTGTACTTGCGGACTGAAATGGACTTTCTTGTGAGCAGTAAAGTTGCCAACTTGTGAAGCTTTTGTTGTCTTTCTTGTGAGGCAAAGGACTTTGCCTGATGAGTGTCCAAGGTTGCCCCCAAGAATGTTCTCACCTTTGAGGAAATTAACTGAAACTTTGGTAGATTTATTGAGAGACCCAAGGATTGGAAGAGAGAAAGACATCTTTGAGTGTGACTGTTTGCCACTGTGAAAGAATTTGCCTTTACGAGGCAATCGTCCAGATAGGGAAAGATTTTAATTCCTGTCTGAAGTAGATGAGCCGCCACCGGTGCTAGGACCTTGGTGAACACTCGGGGCGCTGAACAAAAGCCAAAATGTAGGACTTTGAATTGGAAATCCCTGCCAGCCACTCTGAAGCGTAAGAATTTCCTGTGTCTGGGGAGGATAGGGATGTGGAAACAGAAATCCTGAAGGTCTTGGGTCACCATGAAATCTCCCTGATTTATCAATTGAAGCACTTCCTGAAGAGAACATTCGGAAGGATTGCTTCTTTAGAAATTTGTTGAGGCAACGAAGGTCTAAAATGGGACGCCACTCTCCCGATATCTTCATTATGAGGAAAAACCTTGAATAGAACCCTGTTCCTCGCTGTAAATTTGGTACCACTTCGATCGCTCCCTTCTTTAACATTTTTATTTGGGACAAAAGTTCTTCTAGATGAGCAGGACCACCTCTGGGAGGGTAGTTCGGAGGAATCGTTAAGAATTCCAAAGTGTGACTGTTGGAAACTATGTCCAAAACCCATCTGTCTGTTATTGGAGACCATTCGGAGAAGAAAAGGGAAATTCTTCCACCAACCTTGACTGAATTGGTGGGAACAGTGGCCGGCAGTGGGCGTTTGTCACTGCTTCTTGGAATTATCTCTGCCTCTGTAGGCAGTCTTTCCTCTGTAATGTTTGTAGGCGGCGGCAGGAGGTTGTTTGAACGACTGTTGTTGCGACGATGAGTACAGTGATTGACCCTGGTATGGTTGGTACTGTTTGTACTGACTAACCTCCCCGAAAGGAGGACGAGCCACATCCCCTTGCTCCACAAAAGGGCTGCTTCTTAAACTGTAGAGTACCAAGGGCCTTTGCAGTGTCTGTCCTTTTTGATCGTCTGAAGGGCTTCATCTATGTGATGTCCAAATAGGGATTCACCATCATATAAGGCATGTCAATTATCTTAGTTTGAACCTCGTCTAAAAGAAGTAGCCCTTAGCCAGCCGTGACGCCTCAGGACCACAGCCCCAGCCAGTTGACGAAATCCAGTGGAAGAAACATCCACTGCACAATCGATCTCAGCCGAGATCCTTTCTCCCTCCTGCAGGATCTTGAGAGCCTCCGATTTGGATTCCTTCGGTAACATTTCTATATATGGTGAAATGTTCGACCACATTTGGCGGTCGTATCTGCCTAAAATAGTAAGAGAATTGGCAGCTCTAACGGTAGTTGCCGCCATGGTAGAGAATTTTTTACCGATGGAGTAGTCGTCGTCTTCCATCTCTATCCGGTGAGGCCGACAATGGAGAAGCAGGATTTCTGGCACGACGCTGAACTGCTTGCGAAACCAAGGAGTCCGGCTTAGGTTGCCCAATAAGGCAGGCAGGCGAGTTGTCCGGAGCCTTATATTTCTTCTCCAATTTAGGTAAGACTGCCGGAATAGACGCTGGTGTCTTCATGACCTTTAAGCTCTCTTGCCAAATAAAGTCTACTATAGGAATAGAGCGAACCTGCCTCTTTGGTTGTTCTTTAAAATCGTACAGGCAACTGTCAGCCTGCTTAGCAACTATGGGAAGCTGAAACCTCTTTGCAGCTCTCTCCATGAGGGTATGGAAGCCCCCAATATCTTCAGGTGGTGAATCTATTGGAGGTGGAGTGGAAGGCGATGTGTCTGGATCCGATAGTCATCCCATTCGTTGGGAAGGGATATCTCATCCAACTCTCCCTCTTCTCTCTCCTCATCAGTGGTATGAACCTCCTGGTCCTGATGTTGCGTTGCCGCAGGTACTGGGGTAACCGGAGGGGAAGGGTCTAACTAGCAATGAAGGCTCTGTAATAGGCGTTTGAGGAACTGAAGATGCCAGCTTTGAAGGAGGGAATCTGCGGTAGTATCCCTCTACCATATGCTGTAAATTTGAAACCAGAGAAACAGGCATCTGGATTGTTTGTTCAGTCTGCCTCTCCTGGTTGGTGACTTCAGGGTAATATACATAGTCCTCATCATCCTGGCATTTAATGAGAAGGTCAGAGGGACTGTGAGCCACCCCGAACATTCCTTCGTCTTCTGATTCCTCCTCATCAGCTCCATAAACAAAATTCTCTCTGGAAGACAGGGAGATACCTTACTTGGAGATGTGTGAAAAGGCAGTATGACCTCCTGTGAAGGTCTTTTTTCCTTGGAAGAGGCTATATTTGTTAACGGACTAGCATCGACGACTATGTCAAGCAAACCACCGACAAGGATGTCAGATTAAGTTTATCGACAGTTCTTCCGTCGACGAACTTGATGTCGACGTGGTTAGTCGACGAGGATCTGTATCCGCATTCTTTTGTTCCGTCGACGAGACTACCGTCGACGAGGACAGCGTTGACGAAAGAGAATTGCCTTTGAGTCGCCGACAGCCGCGACGAAGGTCTTTTCTTTTTCGTCGACGAGGAAGACAAAGTTGAAATCGTAGACGGTCTCACCTTCACAGACACCAACGTCGACGGAGATGATGCTGTCGACAATCATTGTACTAAATACAAGAACACTCCCCAAACCGGGGAGAGGAGGGTCACCTGCCTAGAGATAAATCTGAGCGCTTGGCGTCTGATAAAGTGTAGGTCAATCCCTACTCCGGGGAGCAAGATCAAAGATGCGTCAGACAGAAAAAGTGTATAGAAAAATAAACTAGAGAAAGAATGGTTAAGAAAAATATATAATCAATTTATTCAGCATATAACAAATACAAAGAACATTAGTCGTTTTTTATATGACGGTTTTAAATATATATACATAAAATTCAGACCACACAACATCCTATCATGGATATGTGATATTCGTACAGTCCCTACAGGACCAAATGAAAATAAAGATCCCCCACACAATGAATACCGGCAAAGACAATTAAAAAAATCATACCAATTGCATCCTGACAATCTACACATTCATTCATGCCTGAATACCATTCTTACTACTGTCTTACTCACACAAACCCACAATAAAAAGAATTGCTTAAATGTGGTGACAGGAACCCAAATATCAGTAATACAGTGGTCTAGTGATAATCAATAGATTGAATTAAACAAGAAACATCTCAGGTGAGACCATAGACTCAAAACACAAATTACAATCAATGTTGTTCAGCAGTGCATCAATAGCAATAGATGATTGAAAAACATATGGTTTATACATTAAGTGTTCAGTAGTTCTTGTATCTATACCACCGTATGGTTCCTGCCAGACATGATCATCGTAGTCTGAAGAGACAAAAAAGTAGACGACGCAACAGATTCTCGTCGTCGACGGAACCGTCGATGGTTTTGTCGATGGAGCATCTTTGTGAGTTAAAGTTGTCTCAGGAAGAGACCTTCACGCCTGCTTCATTTTAGAAGAAGTTTGAGAAGGCGTAGAGGGCACAGACTGACCCTTAAGAGAGGCTGGCTCTTTTTTAGAAGATGAAGGCTGATCTTCACGTTTTGAGGTGTGGTGATACTTTAACACCTTAGCACCCTTAGGAGATACCAGCTCTGCCTCACTAGTTCTTTTCTTAAATCTGTAGTTTTGAGTGAGGAATCATTCTCCTCATTAGATAAAAGATTGTCTTTGGTTTTAAGCTTCTGTAGCCACGGAAGACGTCCTTCTCCATATCAAAGATTTTTGAGAAAAAGTTCTACAAATTTTGCAGTCTCACCTGGTGTTCAGGGTGAAACCAATAACGAATAGTTTACCTGTCGGTGTAGTTTTGCAGCTTGAAGACTTTCTGGATTCACTATGCTGTGCATTATTCCGCGGTCTAGTGGTTGGGTCCGGAATCGTAGTCTCTTTTCTCTTTTTTTTTCTTTTGTTTCGTAGCCCAGGTGGGCGTTGACGCCCCACCATTTGGTGTCCTTCCGTGACGTCGGCGCGCTTCCTCCGGAAGCTCCCACCCTTGGGCGCCATCTTCGGATTCTTTTTTTCTTGTCTTGTGTTTGTTTTGTTTATCCTTTTACCTTTTGAAGGTGTTTTCCTATTTGTTAGTCCCATCTTCCTCCTGTCTCATCTTTCTGGTGGAGGCGGGTAGGGTTCGCTAGTGAATCCAGAAAGTCTTCAAGCTGCAAAACTACACCGACAGGTAAGAAACTATTCGTTTTGCAGCATGAATCTTTCTGGATTCACTATGCTGTGCATAGACTTTGTAGCGGTTTGCTGTGTTTGTGGCGGCTGGGTGGAAGATGAGCATTGGTTGTTGAAAATATGTTGAAGCACTTTCTGACCTACTTGTGCTTCTTTGTTCATCTGTATATCCACGCAGTAGTGCTTAGTGAAAGTGTGCACTGAAGCCCATGTTGCCGCCAGGCAAATGTCTTGGATAGGTGTGTTTGCCAGGAAGGCGATTGTTGCTCCCTTTTCCTGGTTGAGTGAGCCTGAGCTGCCCCTTGTAGCTCCTGGCCTGCCTGTTTGTGGCAGTATTGAATTGCTTGTGCGATCCATCGTGCAATGGTATTTTTGTTACTGGTCTGCCCAGGAAACTGCTTGCGAAGGACACAAAGAATTGCTTTGTCTTCCTACAACCTTAAGTCCTTTCAATGTAGTGCATTACTGCCCTTCTGGCGTCCAGCATGTGCAGCGCCCTTTCTGCGCTGGTGGATGGTTTTTGGAAGAAACTGGGAATTTGAATAGTTTGGCTTATATGGAACTTGGACACCACCTTAGGCATGAAGTGTGGGTCAGTCCTCATTACCACCCTGTCATTGTGAATTTGAATGTAGGGTTCTTGTAGTGTAAGGGCCTGCAACTCACTCACCCTTCGGAGCGAGGTAATCGCTACCAGGAATGCTGTTTTTATGGTGAGCATATGAAGCGAGGCCTTGTGAATAGGTTTGAATGGTGCTTTCATAAGCTGCGTTAAAACCACATTGAGGTTCCATGCCGGCGGCGGCATCCTCTTTGGCGGGGCTATTCTTTTGGCTCCCTCTAGGAATCTTTTTACCACTTGAGATGTAAAGCAGCTTTTCCCCGTTTCTCCTCTTGTATAGGCTACTATTGCTGCCAGGTGCACCCTTAGTGATGTGCAGCTCAGGTTACTCTTTAGTAAGTGTGTTAAGTATCTTAGCACAGTTGACTCTCTGGTGATTCTCTTGTGGAGCCTCTCCTTGATGCACCACTCAGTGAATCTCTTCCATTTCGCTGCATAGCATTTCCTTGTGGTGGGCCTCCTTGCTTCTCGCAGTACCGCCAGCGTGCTTTGCGGAAGCTTGAGGTGGGCGAACTCTAGGTCTTCAGGAGCCATGCTGCTAGGCTGAGGCTCTCTGGTTCTGGATGGAGTACTCTTCCGTGTTCCATCGAGAGCAGCTCCCTTCTTTTTGGGAACTTGTGTGGTGGTTCCTGTGCCATTTCCACGATCTGTGAGAACCAGGACTGTCTGGCCCACTGAGGTGCCACTAGAATTAGTGTCATGTTGCTTGTTCTGCACTTGCTGAGCACTTTGTGTATCAGCGGTATCGGTGGAAAAGCGTATGCAAATGTCTTTGACCAGCTCATCCATAGGGCATTTCCCTGGGATTGATGTCCTGGTTGCCTGGATGCGAAGTATTGGCATTTTGCATTCTGGTGTGTTGCAAACAGGTCTAATTGTGGTGTTCCCCACTTTTTGAATATTTTTTACGTCTCCTGAGCGTTGAGCTCCCACTCGTGTGAGGTCGACGTTTGTCTGCTTAGTCTGACTGCTTCCACATTGTCCTTCCCCGGCAGATGTATTGCCAGTAGGTCTATTTGTAATGGGATAGCCCATTTCCATATTTGTTGCGCTAGATCTGACAGCGCCACCGACTGTGTTCCTCCCTGCTTGTTGGATGTAGAACATCGTTGTTGTGTTGTGTTTGTACTAACACCCTTTGGCCGTACAGCTGTTTCTGGAATGCTTTGAGGGCAAGGAATACGGTCTTGAGTTCTAGGTAGTTGATGTGTTTGACGGCATCTGTTTGCGTCCATAAACCCCTCACTTTGAGCAGTTTCATGTGCGCTCCCCACCCCATTTGGGATGCGTCTGCTGTGATGGTCACTGTTGGAGTTGGTGGTGTGAACGGTTTTCCCCTTGTTATGTTGTCCCTGTTCCACCATGCTATCTCTTCCTGCACTGCGTGCGTTACAACCACTAGATCTTCCCAACTCCCCGTTGCCTGTGACCACTGCTGTTGCAGCCATTCCTGGAATGGTCTCATGTGTAGCCGAATATTGGGGACTAAGTGTATGCATGATGCCATCATGCCCATGAGTTTGCTCACTGTCCTCACTGTCAGACGTTGCCCCTTCCGGTAGTGGCGAGTCTCCTTCAGTAGTGCGAGGGTCCTCTTCTCGCTGGGGAACACTCTTCCTTGAATGGTGTGGATTCTCGCACCCAGGAAGATCTTCACTTGTTCTGGTTCCAGCGATGACTTCTCCTCGTGCATGGAGAAGCCCAGTTTTGTCAGCGTTTGTGTGACCTGCTGAGCATGTAGTTTGCACTGGTTGTATGAGTTTGCCTTTACCAACCAGTCGTCTAGGTAGGGGTATACGTGTATCCCCTGTCTTCGCGAGATGTGCTGCTACGGCAGCTAGGCATTTGGTGAATACTCTTGGCGCTGATTTTAGGCCGAAGGCTAGGGCCGTGAACTGGTAGTGCATCTTGCTGATGGTAAATCTGAGCAGATGCTTGTGTTTTTGGTTCATAGGGATGTGTAGGTAGGCATCCTTGAGGTCTCATTGTGGCCATAAAATCCCTGTGCCTTATTTGAGGTATGACCTCCTGCAAGGACGTCATCTTGAACTTTTGAGTTTTTATGTATTTGTTTAGGAACCGTAGGTCCAGTATGGGCCTTAATGTTTCGTCTACCTTTGGTACGAGGAAGTAGTTGGAGTACACTCCTGTGCCCTTTTCTCTGTATGGCACTCTTTATATAGCCTGTTTGTGGAGGAGTTCTTGTGCTTCCTGCCACAGTAGTGACAGCTCTTCTGTTGAGCGTCTTGTTTGCCGGCCTCCTGTTTGGTGGCTTCCTTACCAGTTCTATGCAGTATCCGAACTGTATGATGTTGAGTATCCACTTGTCGGTTGTTATCTTCTCCCACTCCTGGGAGAAGTGTTTTAGTCTGCCTCCTACGGGAGTTGTATGATGGTAAATTTGTAAGTCTTGTCCGTGTCTTATGTTGTGCCTCGCCACCGGAGATGTTGGGAGTGCGGGCACGTTTTGTATTGTGAAGTCACTTGGTGGCAGGTTGCTGGCCGCCTCTTCTCGTATGGCCTCGCCCGTTTGGTCGGCTTCGAAAGGACTGGCCCCTTTGTTGGTTCGGCCAGCCTTGCTGCTGCTGACCCTGTTGCGCCTGGCTGCTTCCCTGAAATGTTTGCTGGAAGGCCTGGTGCGATGTTCCTGGCTGGTTCCCACCTCTGCCATTCGGTCTTCGTGAGGGGGTGCCCCTTCTCATACCCCTGAACTGCAGTGCTTCCATGGACCTTGCAGTTTCGTTGTCTTTTTGGAGCTGCGTCAGCGTCTCGTCCACGGGCGTGCCGAACAGCTTCTTCCCGTCGAAGGGCAACTTCAGGATGTTGTTTTGCACCTCTGGCTTGAACCCAGAGATCCTGAGCCAGGCATGTCTTCTCTCTGTTACCCCGATCATCATCAGCCTGCTTGATGTATCAGCTGCGTCCAAGGCCGACTTCAGGCAGGTGTTGGCCATGTTCTTCCCCTCCTCTACGAGGTGTGCCCCTCTTTGCTGTTGTTCGGTGGGGAGCAGTTTGAGCAACTGCCCAACTTCTTCCCAGTGCTGGTAGGCGTGCCTATTTATAAGGGCATTGGAGTTGGCAATGCGCCAATGTATTGCCGCATTCCTTTCGATTTTCCTCCCTGTGAGGTCTATCCTCTTGCTCTCCTTGTCTGGAGGCGGTCCGGAGTTTGTGGGAACGTTGGCCCTCTTCCTGGCTGTTGCTGTTATGATGGAATCAGCCGGTACAGATCCCTGGATGTATGGTGGGTCTTTGGAAGAGTGTTTGTATTTCTCCTCAGCCCTGGGGGTGACAGATCTGCAGGTAGAAGGCTCCTTGAAAGATTCCCTGCCTTGGTCTAGCACACTAGGGAGCATAGGAAGGAATTGGCTCCAAGTTTGTGTTGGCAGCAGTGTTTCCAGGAGAAAACAGGCTTTTGGCTTTTCCTCCTCCATTTCCACTCTGTAGGTGGCAGCTGCGTTCCTGACGACCATGTTGTAAATCCCTATGTTGTCCGGCGGCGAAGGCCTCGACGGATACGTTTCCACGGCCTCTTCCGGGTTTTCGGCGTCGAGATCCTGCCATTCCAGGTCTTGAGCCTCCGAGGGTGTCGAGCCGAAGTGCGATTGCTGGTCGTCATCATTCTCTGTATAATAGAACAGGCCCTCTTCGTCCTGTTGCTCCGATGGTTCGGGAGTTTTTGGCGGCTCGGTGCTGTCGAACTCCTCTTGTGCCTCTGCTTCGGCGATCGTTGAGGGCTTCGAAGGGATGGAGTATCTACTCATCCGTTCGTCGAAGTCCTTCTTTCTTTGGAGCCATTTCGGCCTCGAGCCTCTTCTTCCTCTCCATGTCCACAGATTGTTCGGCGTCGAGAGTTTCGGCTGTTCTCTTCGAGGTCGCTTACGTGGACGTCGAAGTTGCCTTTTGCTCTTTTGCTTTCGGTGTCGGGTGCGGCTTCTGGGAACCGTGCTTCGACGACCTTGGTGCATCTAGAGCTTTCGCCGACCGAGAGTCCTTTTCGAAGGATCCGCTGGGCTGTTTGTCCGTGGACGCAGCTGCGGTCGTCGAGTGCTTCGACGCCGGTGTTCCTTTCGTGGACTTTGGCTCAGACTTTCGAGAGTCTGTCGGGGTTTTCAGGGTCGACGTCTCTTACCTCCTTCCTCGACGTGTTATCGGTCTCTACGACCGTGCAGTCCTCTGGTCCCTCGGCGACGTTGTCCTCTTCCCCACTGGAGAGCCCCAGGTCCCGCAGCGAGGGGGGTGGCCCTTGGCCCTGCATGTTGTAGTTTGCTCTCTTCTGTCTTTCCCTGACCCTGAGGGTCTTGGTGGCGAATGCCGAGCAGGCGTTGCAGTCGGCGCTCTGATGGTCGATTGGCAAGCAGAGGTTGCAAACTGGATGCTGGTCTTTCTGCGCGAACTTGTGGTGGCAGTTACGACAGAATTTGAATGGTGTCTTGTCCATTCCAGCGCTCAGGGAGCCCGTGTGCGCATTCTCCGTTGGACGTCGAAGTTTCTTCTATTTTCTCACCGACTTCGTCGTCCCGGTAGTATGTTCTTTATCTTCTGATGAAGATCTCCAATTTTTCTCGGTTCTTTCTGCTTTTTCTTACTTCTCTCCTTTTCCAACTCTGGAGCTTCTCACGACGATCCAGACCCAACGGCGGAAAAAAGAATCTGAAGATGGCGCCCAAGGGTGAAACCAATAAATACACTTCTTGTGGGGATCATCTGAGTGAAGTCTTAATTTCCCACAAGAATCGCAATGCCTGAAGAGAGATCTTTTTGAAGAAGACATGTTGATTGAAGATCTGAAAGATTCAGAAGGCCAAGTGAAAGTACTGAGAAGAGTTCAGGGAGACTCCCTTCACACGACGTGCGGTAGAAAATCTGAGCCTGGAGCCTCTGTGGAGAGGGTTCTAGAGGGTGCTGTCGCCTGATTGGCTGGAGTTTGGACCATACCTAATGTCTAGGACGAGATATTACAGTGAATGGGTTTTCTCTATTAACTTTAATGTTGGAGTAATTACTTACTGCTTTTTATGTACCGTGGATACCACGGCCAAACTTATGGGCCGGATCTTACTAGCTAGACTGGAGGACTGTGCCCAGGAACACAACATCTTGATGCAGGCCCAATATGGTTTCCAGAGGGGAAAGGGGACTGTCGACCTATGCCTCAACCTCTCACTCTGTATTGACAAATTCACCAAAGGAGGGAAGATCTACATGGCCTTTACGGACCTGACAGCAGCCTTCGATTGTGTATCCCACCATAGGCTGTGGTCCATGATGGAGGAGATGGGGATTGATCCACCAATATTACATTTCATCCGACAGCTATATGCCAACGCCACTGCCTGCGCAAGGTATGGCATTAATGGGGAATGCACACGTCCATTTAAGATAGAGGAGTCAGACAGGGTTGCGTGCTTGCCCAGTTTCTTTTTTCCATCTACACAAACGGGGTTGGTGCTGCCCTGACTGACTCCCCCCGGGACGTGCCCATTTTTGATAGCACTCGCCTTCCAATATTGGCTTATGCTGATGATGCTGTGCTAATTACCAGGACTGGGGTAGCCCTGCAAGGCCTGATAACGTATGCCTCATTTATGGCCTCACTAGACTCAAGGGTGAATGACTTAAAATCTTTTATCATTATAGCAGGAGCACCTAGAGGTTCGAAACCCCCTTATTTCCATCTGGGATAAAAGAAAATTGAGGTAGTACAATCGTTTCCATACCTGGGCGTACTATTTGATAAAAATCACTCTTGGGTAAACCTGGTGAGTGCCAGAGCCCTTGGTATGAAAAGAAGTCTCCAAGCTATTAAGGGCTTTGCTAAAAAGTTGGGTGCAAGTCCCCTGGACCCCATTAAAAAGATATACCTTGCAATAACCAAGGCAGCGGTAACTTATGGGGCGGGAGTCTGGGGGATGGCCCAGATTGAGAAACTAGAAACAATAGAAGACAGCTTTTTTAAAAACAGGGTGTTGCTCCCCCAGTCCTTCTCCAATTACATCCTACATAGCGAACTGGGGCTGCCTTATATGGCAGATTCAATCAGACTGGCGCCAATTCTGCTATGGATTTCAATCTGGCATAGGCCTACTGTTAATTTAACGTAGCGTATAATTAATGACTTCCTGAAACTGGAGCATCATAAGATCAGCTGGCTCAGTTATGTAGAGGCGGAACAGAGTGCAATTGGATGAGGCGAATTATTCAGGGAACCTGCATCCTGTAGAAGGGTTTCCAAACAGAAAATCACTAAGGTATTTATGCAGAGGGCTAACTTCACAAGCAGAGAAAAGAATCAGCACCAAAAAGGGTTAATTGCATATGACCTCACCCCCCAAAGAGAAGAGGGAAGTTTCTCATATTTATCTAGTATTGCGTCTAGTCAGCACAGATTCATTCTCCTTCGTTTTCGCATTAACCTCATTCCCCTGATGTTAGGGTTCCCGGAGAAGAAATTTAAACATGAAGATTTGACTCCATGTCCATGCGATAACCACTCGCCTGAGTCAGATCTTCATCTTGCATTGTTCTACAAATTTTAATCAGACAAAGAAGCTTTTATTCTTCCAATTTTAAGGCATTTTAATTTTAACCAATGTAGGGTGGCATTGCATTTTTTTAAATCCCTCTTAGACCCATTTGTTTGTTTTTCTGTAGCCACCTTTTTATGGGCGTGAATGAGAAAGAGAAAGACTCAGGGTAGCCGAGAAAGTAATCCATTTTTTGTAATTTCGAATACAATGTATACAAATGAGGCACCCGGGCATTTCAACCACTAAAGTCTTACTATGATCTGAAAGTTTTATTTGATGTATAATATTTTATTGTAGTCTATACAAAATGTGTTTGCAATGAATTTGTGCTTTTATGATCTCTACAAGTGATCAAATAAAATTTTTCAAATAAAGTAAAAGTACTGTGGGACTCCCACTTCGACGACGGGGAAGGATTCAAGCATGTGAATCTATGAAAGATACCCATACCCCAATACTGGAGAATAGCTGTTACCACGCATAAAGGTGGCATCCCAGGAACCATTACTCAGACAAGTTTTTTTGGACCTGCGGAACATCAGAAGAGGACTGGACCCGCTGTCTGACATGACAGGAGCCCTGAAGACTGGTCCTGGTCCCTGTAGTACTCAGGTCAACCAACTGATCCTTGAAGTCCACTTCCTTGTCCTGTGTGGCTACAGGGACATAAAAGGCTGCGCAAGACCATCACTGGAAGCACCTTACTGACTGACCAGCGGCTAAATGACCTGAACTGGACTTTGCTGTTGGCCTTTGCTTGACACCCTTAGAGTCTGTAAGAGCCCTCCTCTAACGTCTTGGGGTCCTTAGACGTGTACTTGTGTGGTTATTCAAGCGCCAGATGCAAGTCTGAAAAATACTCAAGAGCAGCAGTTCTTAACCTTTAAACCCGTGTGGATCCCCACCGAATCATTACTGGTATCCGGGGACCCCCACAGTCATTACTGGAAGCCAGGGACCCCAGGTTTAATCAAAGGCTGTGACTTGAAACTTAAAACAAAACACATACAAAAACACCAAACAAATGTTCAATATCGAAATATTTTGTTTAATCCACAATCAAATATAGATAAGGTTTTCAAATTTTGCTCATTTTATACTACTAATTTTAATGTGTTCATTTTCTTATTTCATTTAGCAAAACATTTGAGGACCCCCTGAATAGGCCTCGTGGAGTCCCAGGGGTCCTCTGATCACACGTTAAGAACCACTGCTCTAGAGCCTCGGGAACATCTGTGGGGGAAAAGTATCCTAACAGCAGTTCCACCACGTTGGAATGAATTTTAGCTTATTCTTTCACAAGGCTCCCTGCACCTTCGAAAAAAACATTCTCCATTGGGACTTGATCATTTTCAGCAAGTAATATCCATAGCTCCAGCGGGACCAACCTGCTTGAAGTATCCGGTCTTAAGTTCCATACCAACGGTTACAATTTCGGGCTGCTCAAGTAGGGTTTTTCGTTTCAGAAAGTGGCAAAGTGCCTGCAGAACTTTTTTACTTTGACTTTCACCAGGACCAATCCACTTGTTGAATTCACCAGGGCCCCCATCGTGGTCTGCCTCAAATTGCTGCTAGGCTCCAGTCTAAAAGTCTTTTCTCATAAAATTGTTCTCTTTATTTAAAAAAAGGATTGTGGAGCTTTGTGATTTCTGTGCCTTTTTCTACTATGTATGCACTGTTAAGTACTATACACTTGACCATCGATTTAAGCTTGACTGCTTTGTGTCCTCCTACTGGTGACTAAGCTTAGGTTTATTTTATTTGTGTGGTTACCTTATCCTTGGAGGTGGACATTTATCCACCCAAAATAATTAGCTTTTCTACAGCGATTAAATTAGTTCCGCTAGGCTCTAACTCCCAGAGTGAGAGTAATGAACTTGGCAGCTGATTAGTTAAGATATGGCTCTCATGGAAGAATACGAGCACTGCCAAATTAATAGGTCACGTGTATGCAAGATCAATTGACTTTGTTGGAGTGGCAATGAGTACAGTGGAGTGGAATGCCACAAAGAGCCTTAGTGCCTCAGAGTTAGTAAACGCTACATAAGGATTATGTTACTTACCGTGTAAGCATCTGTTAGTTGCATTTAGTGCTGTAGATTCACATGCTCTGTATACTCCTGTCATCTAGTGTTTGGTTCGGACGTTTGCTCATTGTTTATCTTTGAAGAAATCTTTCATCTCACAAGGTCTCAGACTCCTCCTCTGGTCGTGGATGAACATGGGCACAGATTCCATTGTTAGATTGTTTTTCACCAAATGGATGAGAGTAGGTATGGAGCACTAAATAGGATAAAATTAAGAGTCCATGCGTGTTGAGAGAAAGTAACATTAAAGTCTGTAACAAACACATAGCTTCATGGGGATGAGAGCATGTGAATCTACAAAATTAAATGCAACAAGCAGATGCTTGCAGGTTAACAATCCATTTGTAGCATATATGGCTGTAGAAACAAATGCTCTGCAGCAACAGTAAAGTAATACTTCCCAACTCAGTGGCTAGTCAGTGGGTGGTGCAGAGGTCTCCAACAGGGTTTCGAGATCATCTTGACCAACTATGGCTTGCTCTCTTACCAGGATGTCCACACAGTAATGTTTTGCAAATGTGTGTAGCGTGGACCATGTGGCAACTCAACACATCTGCTATGGGTTTGTTTCCCAGAAAAGTCATTGTAGCAATCTATTTGCGGGTGGAGTGTGGCCTGGGGTTGGGAGGTAGGGTTCTTTTAGCTTTAACATAACAGATCTGAATGCATTTAACAATGCAGTAGGGAATCCCTTCCTTATAAATGGCGTAGCCATTATAAGGCTGTGAAAAAGCTTCAAATAATCGTTGCGCTTTATGGAAAGATTTGGTCCTATCTATATAATACATATGAGCCCCCTTAACATCAAGCATGTGGAGTGTTTCAGCCGAATCGGGTTGTGGAAAAAAGACTGGTAGCTCAATTGTTTGATAAAGGTGAAAAAGGGAAACCACCTTAGGTAAGAACTTCGGATTTGTTTTAACATCCAGTCCGTTTGTGGACCTGGAAAAAGGTCCCTGCAGTGCGAGGGCCTACAATTCACTGATGCACCTAAGAAACGTGATTGCTAGGAGGAAGGCAAGCTTCTAAGACAAGACCTGAAAAAGACATTAATGCAGTGGCTTGATAGGAGGGCCCATGAGTCTTGAAAGGGTAATATTGAGATTCCAGACTCTGGCTGGGAGCACCCTTGGTGGAAGTATACGCTTAAGGCCTTCTCTTAACTTTTCAATTACAGGTATCTTGAAGAGGGAAGAGTGTGGCCTGTTTCGCCTATGTGCAGCTATGGGGCTAGCTGCAGCTTGATTGGTGTGCACATTAACCACGACCTTCGTAAGTGTAGGAGGTAACTAATGTCCAGCAACTTAGGGGTGAGAGGGTTAATTTGGTGCAGTGCACAGTAGAGAACAAAACTCTTCCACTTAGGAGCATAGCAAGTGGGCCTAGTGGACCTACAGGCATCTCTAAGCAAGCTTATGCATTCTGGAGGCAAACCAAGGAGCCAAATCGCTAGGTTGAGCGGTCTGGGGTCTGGATGTCTGACTGTGCCATGGTTTTGAGTGAGAAAGTCCGGCCTGTTGGGGAGCATCGTGTGCAGGGCAATAGACAGTTGAAGAAGGGTTGATACCCAAGATTGTCTGGCCGACGTTGGAGCCACCAGTATGAGGATGAGGGATGTTTGCCTCAGTTTCCTGACCATGTACGGTATCAGTGGGAGATGAGGAAAAGTGCAGGCAGAAAACTAGTAAACAGTTCAGCCACAGAGCGTTGCCCACGGACTGGGGGGGTGTAGAAGCCGGACGGCGAAGTGTGGGCATTTTGCATTCTCGATTATGGTGAGAAGGTCCATGACTGAGGGTGCTCCACGTGCAAAAATAAGGACTTGAGGGAGGAGTACCTTTGGTGAGTTGGTGCTGCAACCTGTAAACAGATTTGCAAAGTAGTTGTCCACTCCCGAAAGGTACTTTAACAGGAGATAAACTGTCATGAATGACCCAATGGCAAATCTGTTGCGCTAGGGCAGACAGCTGAGAAACGTGAGCCTTCTTGTCTTTGCAGATAGAGCATGGCAGTCATGTTGTCTGTGTGCACAAGGGCTACCTTCAATCTGTAGAAGAAATGGTTTAAGAGCTAGGTGAGTGCCTAATAGTTCCAAATGGTTGATGCGGGGACCCTGTAGAGGAGGTCACAGAATCAGAATTTCATGTTGAGGCATCCCTTCACCCTCTCCCCTATATCTCTTGATTTTTTTCAAGCATGGCGTCAACTTGCGGTTCGAACAGGTGCTTAATCAAATGGTAGGTTGACTAGGTGCTGTTGCACATCTGTGTGTCAGGCTTCGAGCTGGAACTAGGAGTGGGGCAACAGGATGACCGGGTGTTTACTCCCTTGCCCGCCGTATCTGCTGCTTCCAGAGCACACCTTATGGTTCCATTGGAAATTCCTTACTTCCTAAGTAAGTTGTTCTCCCCCATTTGCAATACTGGTCGGGGAGGTGCTGCAGGAGCCCATGCCCCTCCATCTTCTCCCAGCAGGCTCCATTATATCTAGAGAGCCGTCAACGGAATTGGCAGCATACCCGCACCCACCACCATTCTTTTCCTTTTGAAACAATTGAGCAACTGGTGTACAGCAAATGTCATTTATGCTATATGTTGCTCTTGTGACCTGTTGTATATTGGACAAACTTCCCAGATGGTAAAGGATTATGTAACTTACCCTGTAAGCATCTGTTCTTTGCATGTAAAGCTGTAGATTCACATGCTTTGCATACTCCTGCCATCTAGTGTTGGGTCCGGATGTCTGCAAGTTGTTTTTCTTGGAAGAAGTCTTTTCCAGTGACAAGGTAAGGTGACTCATCCTTACGGTGATAGTGCGCATGGGCATCAATTCCATTGTTAGATTGTTTTCCCGCAAGAGGGTGAGAATAGATTAAGTGAGTGTAGTACAGAGATGTCCATGCGTATGTAACGTGAACAATAACTGCAACAACCATATGTGACTGGGGAGGAGGGAGGGCGCATGTGAATATACAGCTCTACATGCCAAGAACACATGCTTACAGGGTAAGTAACAATCCGTTCAAGGCATATGTGCTGTAGATACACATGCTTTGCATAGACTGTATAGAAGTTTTCTCCCAAAGCAGTGGATAACCAGTGGGTGTTGCAGTTTGAAAAAGTGTTTTTAGCACTGCTTATCCTACATTAGCTTGTTGACATGCTAATACATCCACACAATGTTTGTTAACTGTGTGTGGTGTAGACCATGTAGCTGCATTACATATGTCAGCTATGGGAATGTTGGGTAGTGCCACTCGTTACGAGTGGTATCCCTCTAGGCACAGCTGGAAACCTGACTGAGCAGGTATCAAATGTTCAAAATCGAAATAATCAACTCCTTGATGGTTGCAAAGTTCAAACACTCTTGTTCAGATTTGTTGAATACATGAATTTAATTCATTCATGAGTGCATATAATTCAATTGATTGATATGAGTGCCAATGACCTTGTATTCAATTCCCAATGCATTTCGGGCGCATAAGCCTTTCTTCAGGGGAAAAATCTAAGATCAAATGCAGAAAATAAACAGAGCTGTCACTATACTCTATAAAAAAGCTACATATCTTAAACAGTCTAATCTCTAAAGTAGTGAGCAAGCGATGGTGAACTGAACCGAGTGTGGGCATATAATGTGTCTAAAACGTGCTTCAGAAAGTGATTAATAAAGCTGAGCAGTTGATGCGACGATATCGACGTGATATATACGTGAATTTCCACATCCCAGATTAGAACATTACGAGAACCCAGATACGAAGACCAACGAGAACTGAAAAGTGTAATCAGTGAACGATGCATGCCATTCAACACGAAGTGTTGTCTACTGAATGTTTAAACTTATAGATGGAAAAAAATCATAAAATCTCAAGAGCAACTGATCATGCAACCAACAGTGCATCAATGTTACAATGAACCACAAAATAAAACTCAGTATTAGAATCTGGATACATGCCATATATCTCTAGAAGTTTAAAAAGTGCCAAATAATTGTGCGCAGTGCTTAAGGCGAACGATGTTGTGTAAAGTGCAGCCACGTTTGAAGACGCTCATGCAAAAAGAAATACGCTTCCAGCGCTTAGCGTATTTTTTGCATGAGCGTCTTCAAACGTGGCTGCACTTTACACAACATCGTTCGCCTTAAGCATCGCGCACAATTATTTGGCACTTTTTAAACTTCTAGGGATATATGGCATGTATACCGGATTCTAATACGGAGTTTTGTTTTGTGGTTCATTGTAACATTGATGCACTGTTGGTTGCATGATCATTTGCTCTTGAGATTTTATGATTTTTTTCCATCTATAAGTTTAAACATTCAGTAGACAACACTTCGTGTTGAATGGCATGCATCGTTCACGGATTACACTTTTCAGTTCTCGTTGGTCTTCGTATCTGGGTTCTCATAATGTTCTAATCTGGGATGTGGAAATTCACGTATATTTCACGTCGATATCGTCGCATCAACTGATCAGCTTTATTAATCACTTTCTGAAGCACGTTTTAGACACATTATATGCCAACACTCGGTTCAGTTCACCATCGCTTGCTCACTACTTTAGAGATTAGACTGTTTAAGATATGTAGCTTTTTTTTTATAGAGTATAGTGACGCTCTGTTTATTTTCTGCATTTGATCTTAGATTTTTCCCCTGAAGGGCTTGTACGCCCGAAATGCATTGGGAAATTGAATACAATGTCATTGGCACTCATATCAATCAATTGAATTATATGCACTCATGAATGAATTAAATTCATGTATTCAACAAATCTGAACAAGAGTGTTTGAACTTTTTGCAACCATCAAGGAGTTGATTATTTCGATTTTGAACATTTGATACCTGCTCAGTCAGGTTTCCAGCTGTGCCTAGAGGGATACCACTCATAACGAGTGGCACTACCCAATACTTTTCATGTGACACCCTTTCCAGAGGGTGATACCTCCAGAGCACGCAACAGAACGCAAATTTTGTTTAACATAAGCTGTGCATGCTCATACACTAGTGTTCTTATAGCTATGGGAATGTTGCCTAAAATGGCCATAGATGCTCCTATTTTGGGAGTAGAATATGCTCTAGGAGGTTTAAAGTTTTTAGTTTTAGCATAGCAAGTTTGAATACATTTAACAATCCAACTAGAAATACCATATTTAGAGATAGGATTTCCTTTCTGAGGTGGAGAAAAGGCAACAAAACGCTTTGTTCTCCGAAAATCTTTCATCCTATCAATATAATACAATAGTGCTCCTTTGACATCAAGTATATGTAGAGCTTTTTCTGCTACTGAATCAGGTTGAGGGAAGAACACAGGTAACTCAAATGATTGGTTAATATGAAAAGTAGAAACCACTTTTGGAAGGAATTTTGGGTTTGTACGAAGAACCACAATCTTTATGAAGTTGAAAGAAGGGTTCTTCTAAGGTTAATGCCTGTAGCTCACCAACACGTCTTAGTGAAGTCATAGCAATGAGAAAGACAACCTTTGATGAAAGAAATTGTAATGAACAATTGTGTAAGGGTTCAAAAGGTGAACCCATAAGCCTTGTGAGAACAATGTTAAGGTTCCATACAGGTGCAGTTGGTACCCTGGGTGGTATTAATCTTTTAAGGCCTTTCATAAAGGCCTTAATTACTTCGAACGTTGAATAGGGATAAATGTCTATTTTGAAGATATGCATCTACTGCTGCAAGGTGTAGTCAAATGGATGCGTAGGCTAAGCCAACTCGCTGTAGATGCAAAAGATAACAAATATTTTGTATAGATGCATCTAGCGGATCAATTGTATTACGATATATCACAAACCTTTACCACTTTGCTGCATAACATGCCCTAGTGGTGGGTTTTCTTGCTTCTTTAAGAATTGTCATACAATCTGGTGGTAGGTTTAAGTATCCAAACTCTAGGACTTCAGGAGCCAAATCGCTAGGTTGCGTTCCGTGGGGTTTGGATGTCTGATTTCTCCATGGTTCTGTGTGAGAAAATTTGAAGTTATGTGAAGCTTCTGGAGTGGAACTATTGAGAGTTCTAATAGTGTGGTGAAACATGTTTGACGAGCCCATGTGGGAGCAACCAGAATCCGTGTGAAAGATGTCTGCCTGAGTTTCCGAACCAGAAATGGAAGGAGAGGGAGAGGAGGAAAAGCATAAGCAAATATCCCTGACCAGTTGATCCATAGGGCATTGCCTTGGGTAGAGGGTGTGGGAACCGGGAGGCAAAGTCTGGGAATTTTGAGTTCTCTGCTGTGGCAAAGAGGTCCATTTGTGGGAATCCCCATTTTTGGAAGTACGGAAAGAGAACTTGTGGGTGAAGATCCCATTTGTGTAATTGTGCAGAGGAGATCGGCAAAGATGTCTGTCTCTGGAAGGTGTTCTGCCAGGAATTAGATTTTGTGATGAATTGCCGAACGTCAAATGGTCTGAGAGGCGTGACAGCTGTAGAGAGTGCCCCCCCCCTGTTTTTGTATATAGTACATTGTTGTTATATTGTCTGTTAAGACTAGGACAACTTTCCCTATCAGATGAGGTAGAAACTGTTTTAATACTAGCTTATCTGCTTCCAGTTCTAGGCAGTTGATGTGATGGTTCTGTTGGGTGATATTTCAAAGACCCTGAACTGTTAAATGTTATAAAAGTGCTCTCCACCCTCAGAGATGCATTGGTTGTGAGCACGACTTGGGAAAAGGGTCGATAAAGGGCCACCCCTTTTATAAATTGTGTGTTCTACCACTGCAGAGAGATCAGTGCGGCTGTCTATCAACACTAGATCTGTTAGCTGACCCGGTGATTGATTCCACTGACGTGCTAAGCATTCTTGTAGAGGACGCATATTTAGTCTTGCATGAGGCACTATGGCAATGCAGGACGCCATCATCCCCAGTAACTGCATGAAAGTAATGACTGGTAGATACTGGTTGTTTTGAAACTGTAGTAATGTTTGAAAATTGTGAATCCTGGCTGTATTGGGATATGCTAGAGCCATTTGAGTGTTTAGAATGGATCCCAGATATGGTTGTATTTGAGTGGGTTGAAGATGAGATTTTGTGCATTGACTGTAAATCCTAACTGATGTAGAATGTTTATGGTGATGTGTGTGTGCTGCACACAATTGGGCTGTGTGCTGTCTTTTATGAGCCAATCGTCTAGATATAGGAAGACATGGATATACGGTCTTTGCAGATGTCCAGCTACCACTGCAAGGCACTTGGTGAACACTCTGGGTGCAGTTGTCACTCCGAATTGAAGTACTTTGAACTGATAATTTGTTTCTATCACAAATCTGAGGTATTTGAGATGTGCTGGGTGAATGGGTATATGAAAGTATGCATCCTTTAAGTCTAATGTTGACAAAGTCCCCTAGCTGTAAAAGTGGAAGTACTTGTTGCAGTGTGATATGGAAGTGTTCTGATAATATGTATAGGTTGAAAGGGCTGAGATCCAAGATTGGCCTTAATGAACCGTTCTTTTTGGGAATTGGGAAGTATAGTGAATATACTCCTCATCCTTGTTGTTGTAATGGGACAGGTTCTAGAGCTCCTTTTGTTAGAAGAGCTTTTACTTCTTGTTTGAGCAGATGCTGGTGTTGTAAAGACAGTTTGTAAATACGAGGTGGATTGTTGGGAGGGTTGCTTGTGAGCTCCAGGCAATAACCATGTAGGATAATGTCCAACAACCATTTGTCTGTTATTGATTGCCAAATGGGAAGAAACTGTTGTAATCTTCCCCTGACAGGTGATGAATGACCAGGGGAAGTGATAGCAAGTCACTTGTGCGTGTTGCTGTACCTCTACCTCTAAAGTTGTTACCTCTATATCCACCCTTCTAGAATCCTCTAGAGGGGGAAGATTGCGTTTGTGTTTTGTATGAAGATGTGCTGGCATTTGTGGTATTAGTCTTGGAGCCCCCTCTGTAAAAGGAGCAACGAAAGGAACCTGTAGTAGAAGGAAACTGAAGTGCTTCCATTGATTTAGCCACTTCTGTATCCTTTTTCATTTTTTCAAGCGATTAGTCTGAGGCTCAAAGAGGTGTTCCTTATTAAACGGTGCATTAAGAATAGTTTGTCGAACTTCTGAAACCAGAAATTCTGAGCCATGCATATTTCCTGAGTAAAATGCTGATAGCGACTCCTCTAGCTGCAGTATCTGCAGCATTTAACGCACATCTGATAGAGGAATTGGAGATAAGCTTGCTTTCCTTCACTATTTCCTGCCCCTTTTTATTGTGTTCCTCTGGGAGATAATGTAATAGTTCTTCCAGCCTGTCCCAGTGTGCCTTATCATACCTAGCCAATAAGTCGTGTATTGGCTATGCGCCAATGGTTGGCTGATTGAGAAGCTACTCTTTTCCCCGAGGCATCTATTAATTTTGATTCTTTATCAGGAAGTGGTGCCTCCTCTGAGGTTTGTGAATTTTCCTTTTTACGGGCGTTAGAAGCTACTAAAGAATCTAAAGGCAACTGGCGCTTAATAAAAACTGGGTCGGATGGTGGGGGTTTATATTTTTTGCGTACCCTAGGAGTTAGGATACGTGCTCTAACTGGATCCTTAAAGATCTATCGTCCGCATGCCTCATACCTTTTAACATAGGCAAAGATAGTAATGTTCTGAGTGTTTCCTAATGTTTCAAATAGGAAATCCTCTTCTAGGGCTTCTTTATGTAAAGTCACCCCATGGTAAGTGGCTGCCCTAGCAATTAACTCCTAATATGCAGTATTTTCATCAGGAGGGGAAGGTTTAGCCAGATAAAGATCCGGGTCGGTGTCTACAGATGGGTCTATTTTGTAGTCATCCCATGGATAAGGTGGTGGCTGATCATAGGTGTCATCTACTATATATCAGGATTTGTATTTGGCAAGCCTGGTGGTGCGATGTGAAAAGGGTCTGAAGCTGGTATAAAAAAGGTACTGGTGAAAAAGGTGGAGGGATTTGAGGAATGTTAATAGGACTAGTAGCCATGTCCTTTTTCTTCTTGAGGGAAATTTTATTTTCAGTGTCAGTTTTCATTTTTGGAAGATGATTTTGCTGGCTTAGTTGAAATGTGGCCAGTGTCAGGATTTATATGAATTTTCTTCTGCTTTAGACCCAGCTTTTGTTTCATAGACTCTAAAATAGGCACTGGTGGCTTTAAAGGAGGGTCTTTAAGTTTCGCTGCCGAAACTTTCGGTGCCGAGCTGGATTTGTCTTTGGATACTGAATGTTTCGAAACCGAAGGGGTATCATCTCGGCTCCAGCACGAGCCGGAAGACTTGACTTGCTGTTTCGGTGCAGAGACAGAAGGCGGGACGTTGGAATCAGAGTCTCTGCCTACCATGGCTTGGTGGCAGTGGTGGCCCAATAGCCTATTTAGTTGGAGCAGGTTTGGCGGGCAAAGGGGCTTTGTTACTCATGGCACCTTGTCCAGCTGGAAAGTCGTGAGACTCTATTCCAATCTCCAACTCCAAATCGGAGTCCTGGCCGGAGAAGACCTCTTCCTCTTCTTCCATCTCTTCTTGCTTGATATCTTCTCTGAAGATATCAGGGGTGTCCTCGATACTCTGTCGATGCATGTCTCTTCGTCGAGCCAGACTGTCCTGCAGAGTCTTTTTGGATCGGGACGACCAACAAGCGTCGCAGTCTTCCTCTATGTTCCAGGGAGAGACAGAGGTTACAGACCTTATGAAGATCAGTGCGCGGGTATCTGGAATGGCACGAGGACTGAACTGAAATGGCATCAGTTCCATTGGCAGAAGACTATGATGGATCTTCGAGTAGAAGTAGGTATAGGAAAATGAGTTAGGCCCGAAGGCCGCAGTTGGAGTTCCCGATTAGATAATAAAAGTTCCCTGAAATTTTCGACATGCAGAAGGTGGAAACGCAATCGAAAACAATACCGACGAGGGTAAGTGAATTGCGTACTGAAGGGATCCAGATTGACTATCGAATCGGGGCGCTGCAATACACGTCCGAACCAGATGGCAGAAAGATAACAATCTAACAATGGAGTCTATGCCCATGCGCACTATCACAGAAAGGTGGAGTCACCTTACCTTGCGACTGGAAAAGACTTCTTCGAAGAAAAACAACTTGCAAACATACGGACCCAACACTAGATGGCAGTAGCATGCAAAGCATGTGTATCTACAGCACACATGCCTCGAAAACAACCTATCATCCAGCATAAGAGTTGCATCAGTTGTATAGCTGAAAAAAACTCTTGTATCACTTCCTTGTCATGCACCACACAGACGGAATTCACCTGGCAAGTCAGAGACCAACCGTCCCTTCCACTGCGTGGTGGAGGCTTATCCCAATTGCTACAGAGGTGTGAATGTCAGTGGATCACACACTGCAACTCTAAACCAGAGATTAAACACTAGATGAGTGGAATAATACGGCCATTGCATAAGACTTGACCTTATATAAATATATCGGCTGCTAATTCTACTATACTGCAATTTTTAACATTTTCTGTTTATGGTTATCCATCATGTGCAAGACCTATGCACATCCATATGTTATGTCTTGTACAAATACACTTAAGAGATGTTGAGATGTCCTTGAATACATTTGCCACAATACCTACTGTACAAACTGTGTAGTTCCTTTTTCATTTTGAGGACTGTTCTTGCAATTGTTATTTTGCTTTGGTGTTAATTATTGTATGATTAAGTATCTTGAATAGCTTTCTCTTTCTTTCCTCTCTGGGGATTTTTTCTAGCCCTTCAGGTCACTCTGTACCTCACCTCCTCCCACAGCCAGGCCATTCTTTGCCTAGTGCCCCCAGGGAACTTTAGCCCTCACTCTCCAAATAGGACTGTGCCATCTATTCCTCTGACTGACACCCAAGGCCTTATTTCTGATCTGGAGCGCTCCACTCGGACTGAGCTACCATGGAGGCAGAGCATTTGCCTGTCCTGAAGCACTTCTACAAGAGGCTTCTGATCCGGCCTCCGATTTCTTCCGTCTTTCGGTAAGCCTCACTCACCGACCCTCGACACTGCAGGTACCTACGCAGGTCTTTGGCCTCTGAGGATTTGCCGTTGTAGTTACCTTTCCCTTAGTTGTCTTACAGCAGTTAATTCACTTCCCACACTATTAGAGGTGACACAGATTGATTGACTTTCTTCAGTAAGCTTCACTCACTGATGCCGTTAGTTACCCTGCCCTTAATCATTTTGCAGCAGTATTCACTTCCCCGTTCGCCACACCAGGCTTGTTGTATTTCTTCCTCGAGATGACACTGATTGATTGACAACTTTCTTCTATAGACAATTGCCATGTTATCAACGTTGAGCCCATTTTCTGTATAAATGAAAACTGATTTTCGTGTGGCTTTTCCATCTCCACTACGGCCAGCATTTAGTTACCCATCAAATTTGTTCAATATGGTTCCCCTACAATTAAGCTCACTACCTAGGCGGCTTTTTAACTTCCTCATTTATTAGTGACCCCGTTTCTGGTGCAGCAAATCCTACATGCCATACACCGTTTTTCATTTGACGTCTTTTAAATTTAATTACAGATTCCACTAGCTTACAGTGGTCCCTCTGAGCTACAAACTGGATGAACTACCCTTGGCATCCCCACCTATTGGTGCACCTACCACCTCTGGGTGAGGTGCAACTCCAAGTCACTTACAGAAGACGCACAGGTAGCTATCGGTCTGCTAAATAATTATTCTTTGGCAGACAAATTTTTTTTACTTGCTCTAAATCCTTTCCTTTCTACTTTTTCCAACAGCAATTACAAGTGATTTGTGTAATCCTTGTCCTGAAGATGACCTGATATCACAGGTCGAAAAGCAGTCTGCAATACTCAGCAGACTTATGGCCTCAGGCACATAACATGTCTCCATAAATCAGTCTCCCCAGTTTCTCATGTTATGTACCATTTTAAAGTCACACCTTCTCGCTGTTTACTTTCACTGTCTCACATGCACCGTTCACTTTTTCACAAGCACCACGTGCACACTTTGCTGATTACACTAGTAATATTGATATGGGCGCCTGAAATTTATTTCTGTGCCCATTATTGAATACAGACCACGATAGTCAACCCATGTGTTTCTCATATTTCTCTTCCTTTCCTTGTAATTTCTCTTTACTGAGTAGAATTTGTCTTTAGAATAATTCCAGATGAGACGTAGGTTATCACTCTTTTCCCCACAGCATCAAACCACTTGCTCTCCATGTCAGGACAAAGAGCATCTCCGTGGCCTGGGCTGCAGCCCTCTTTTTAGCATTAGATGCTTTCATGAGGGGAGTCAGAGGAGGCTCACTCTCTTGTCTCTTAACTTGTGGTTTTTGAGTGAACATTAAGAAGTCAGGTGGGACATGACCCCAGATATAGTGCGTCGGAGGGTGCCAGTTGGTGTTTTTTCTTGATTCGTGGTTTGACCACACAACTTTCTACCAGATGCTAGAAATTTCAAGGGCAGACTTAATTCACTTGAGCATTGGGAGGTATTGGACAGAGCGTTTTTTGAGAGCGTCTCCACCAAAAAGTCAGGCTCTTCAAGGGTGGTATACATCTCTACCTCATGGTTGGCTAATGCTGTAGTACACTGTGGTGTCATCTGACAGGGAAGCCCTAACTGTGACATGCTCGAAGTCCGGGTCCACATAGTAATCCTAAGGATCTTTTGTGTTACCAGCATAGACTGGTGCTTGGTCCTCGCCTGTGGATTAAGGGCTACTTCTGCCGGAATCTGAGTAAGACTTTGGGGAAACATGATGAGGAAAAGCCATAGGAGGCGGCGGTGGTGGTGGTGAAGCAGGAGCTTTGTCCTTCGACCTCTTGGAGGAAAGAAGGGCACATTAAGGTCTAGTGACGGGTCTTCCTCGTAGGAAAGCCTATGTTTATTCTGTAGGGCCTTCTCCGAATCAGATCTTGCATGTGTGAAGGGTGGATGGATGATCCTACTCCTCTGCCGTTCGTCCAGCTCCTGCTGCACTTTCTCAAGGACACGTTCCTTGATGTTGTAAGCAGAGGGTTTCGATGCCGGCGACTGGTGCCGGAGCCGATCGTGATTTCGGCACCAGTGACTTTCGGATTTGATGGTTTGGTGCTCTCAGGGGTGCTCAGACTGTAGGCTGGTCGAGGTCCCTTGAAAGGTCTCTTCTAGACTCCATGGCCATGCTTCGGTGTCGACCAGAACTCTGAGGCAGTGGTGCTCCCAAAGGTGGTGGTGGCCTGGACACAGGGCTCGATGCCCATCCACAGGAGTGGAAGGTTCTCGGCTCAGACATCCAGTTGTTTGAGGTTTTAGAGGTGCTGGGGCATGGTCTTCATCCACCCTGGTCGGCGTCCGTCCACGCTTGGAGTCCTCAGGTGCCTCTTCCTCCAATATCTCCTCAACTGACTCAGACGCTGGAGTGGAAGCACACAGGGCTCGGCTGGTGAGCCGGAAAGTCAGGCGACTCACCCAATGCTTCCACCTCTTCAGTGCCGAGCAGATCAGTCTCACTTTAGATATCCAGCATTTCTGAAGAAGATTGTGCCATCCTATTGTGGGCCCGTCAGTCTCGGCGCTGGTGTAGACTCTTCTCACTGTGGACCGCAAAGCAACAGTCGACGAAGACTCGTTGTGCTCTAGTGAGAGGCAAATATTGCAGAATGTGTGGAGGTCAGCTCAGGGGTATTTAGAGTAGCACTGGGAGCATCTCTCGAGAGGTGTCTGTTCAGTTACCTTAAGTATGTCTTAATTCTCCAAAGGGTAGGCCGGAACAAGCGGTGGTCCGAAGGGCCCCGATGGCAAAGAGGCCTGGTCGCTCGATGACTGACTCAAGAAAAGGAATCCGCACAGTCTGAAGAAACACGTGAAAGACTAATTCTTGCGATGGCATGGAAGGCAATAGATAGCGAGGTCCCAATGGGAACCGATGAACTAGAGACCGGGCGCGCAATGGATTACATCTGAACCACATGGTGGGGAAAAACAATCCACAATGGAGTCGGTGCCCATGCACAATCCAAGGAGTCCCCAAGACCATGCGGCTCAAAAGATTTAGAAGAAAACAACTTGTAAACATCCCAGCCCAAAGCTAGATGGCACAAGCATCTACAGCCACACGTGCTAGAAACATACAAGTACAACTGAATAAAGCAGAGTGGCATTGTTTGGAGTGGCACGGAGTGGCATTGTGTTTTGAGTGGAGCAGCACTGTGTGGTGTAGAGGGGAATTCTGTGGCATAGAGTGACTGTCAATGAGTGGAATGGGATGGAGTAGAATGGCGTGGAACTGTGTGGCTTAGAATGGAATTGTACGGGTTGGAATGAAATCCAATTGTGTGGTTGGAATGGAATTGTGCGGGATGGCATGGAATGGAATTGTGCGGGATGGCATGGAATGTAACTGGGATGGCATGGAACGGAACTGTGCGGGATGGCATGGAACGGAACTGTGCGGGATGGCATGGAACGGAACTGTGCGGGATGGCATGGAACGGAACTGTGCAGAGTGGAACGGAATTGTGTGGCGTGGAACCAAATGAAATTATGTGGCGTGGAACCAAATTAAATTGTGTGGCGTGGAACCAAATGAAATTGTGTGGCGTGGAACCAAATGAAATTGTGTGGCGTGGAACCAAATGAAATTGTGTGGCGTGGAACCAAATGAAATTGTGTGGCGTGGAACCAAATGAAATTGTGTGGCGTGGAACCAAATGAAATTGTGTGGCGTGGAACCAAATGGAATCATGTGGCGTGGAATCAAATGGAATTGTGTGGCGTGGAATCAAATGGAATTGTGTGGCATCGAACTATGTGGGATGGAGTGGCATTTTGTGTTATTGGAATGATGTCAAGAGTTTCCTTTGAATTGCCCTATAGCGCTTCAAAGTCAAGTACTATATAAATGCAATTCTAATCCCATATGTTACCAATTATCTTGACCTACGATCTATCTCTACATCTAATGTCTTTGATCAGATGCAGGAGCTTCTTAGTATGTACAACATGTTTGCAAGAATAAATGTGTTTACCCAGGGAGATGTAGGAAGCTGGCTTTGCATGTAGTGTACCAAAATGATGTACACTATGTAGAAGGTCCAGACGACCCTTATTGGATTACCGGGCTTAAATTAATCATCCCAAATGCTCTTTTTTGTGGTAGTGTGGGAGAGCAGTTTAGGGCACATCAGAGGATAGCATTTGTTGTACACAAAGTCAATAAATGAGCCACACTCAAGAAACTCGAGACTAATTTAGAAAGATAAGATATTTTTATGTATGATTTAACACCAAGAAGAAAATAAGTGACTTACCTGAAACTGCCGTTCCAGTATTGGAACCTTTCATAGATTTACATGCTTGAATCACTCCCCGTCGAGATGGGAGTCCCCGGTACATCAAAATAGCAATGCAAAGCTAATACAAAGCAGAAATTAGGCCTAGGCCCATTTCAGTTTTGTAACTTCTCTATTAATTTGTAAAAGAGAACAAAAGCCAATACTGAATCAATCAGGAACTCTTACCCTCTAGAACACTCCTGAGACAACCTTAGACCCTCAGATTTTCACAGCACGTGTGCAAAAGATACACCTGCAAAAATCCGAAGGTGAGCCTCTGACGGGAGGACGGTGGGTTGCATGTGAATATATGTAAGATTCCAATACTGGGGTCCTACAGTTACTGGTAAGTAACTTATTTTCCTACTCCAGTATTGGAATTTTCATAGATTCACATGCTTACCAAGGGTGTCAAACCTATATTGTCAGCCTTTAGACAAGAAATACTTCAAAACCATCCCTCTTAAAATTGACATGGATTGTTTTCAGAAACATCTGCACAACTTAAACATACTCCAAGTAAGAAATCATGTGTAGAAGATAAAGAATATGCATGTGTGTATAGATGAAATGTGCGCAGTCTTACAGTACAAAGGAAGGAGGAGTGAAGGAGAGAGCTCACCGTTACTGAAAAAGGTTCCTCAGCACTGCCTGGCCCACTGCTGCATCACTGTGAGCTGCGGCATCCAAGCAATAATGTCTGGTATGTTGTGGGTACTGTTCCAGGTCGCAGCTATTCAGATGTCCTGAGAGAGGTACTTCGGCTAAAAGAGCAGTAGACTTGGAGATCTCCCTTGTAGAATGAGCACGCAACTTGTGCCGGCAGGGGTTTTCCTACAGATTGATGGCAATATTGGATTGCACTCGAGATCCAACGTGAGATCCAACGTGCGATCCCCCTTTTGGATAGATGATAGCCCTTTTAGGGTGCCCCTTTAAAGGCAAAGAGCTGGGTTGATTTGTGAAAAGGCTTTGGTTCTGTCTAGATAAAATTTAAGACAACGCTGAATATCTAGCGAATGAAGAGCTCTTTCCCCAGCAGTTGTTGCTTGTGTAAAGAAGGTTTTGAGGATAAGAAGCTAAGAGGCTCGTTCAGATGAAAGTCCAACGGAACTTTGGGGATAAACTTAGTACGAAAGGACTACTCAGTCATCCCTAAATTGTACAAACTGTTCCGGTATGGTCAGAGCCTTAATTTCACTAACCCTCCTGGCCGACGTCAATGTCAGAAGAACGGCAACTTTCCATGACAAACTTAAGCTCCGCTTTATGTATAGGTTTGAAAGGATGTTTCACGGGTGGTGACAATACTATTTTAAGATGCCAGTGAGGTGTCGGAGGCTTGACAGGTGGAAAGGTGCGGAACTGACCTCATGAATTGTTTAATGATCCTTGCGGACCATAATGATAGTGCTAAAGAAGTCCTCCTAATTTGGGATACAGCAGCTAGACGGACTTTAATCAAGGCGTGTGCTTCTCTGGAGTTTGCCAACAGCATGATGTACTGAAGGATCTCATGGGGTCAGGACAACAGAGGATGGACGATTGATTCCCAACACCACACACAGAATCTTTTCCATTTCATTCTGTACATTCTATTAGTGCTTTGTGCCCGGGCATTGGAAAGAATATCTTTACACTCAGATGGAATATCTAGATGCTCAAATTCACGGTGTTCAGTTGCCATGCTGCTAATCGAAGCGATTTGGGATCTGGATGTAGCACTTGTCCCTGGGACATCGTCAGAAGAGATGGAATGGCACGCAGAATAATAGGTGGCCTCTCCCAAAGAAGAAGTTCTGTGAACCAATGTTGATGGGGCCATGATGAGGCTATTAGGATCATCCCGCAGGATTCTGCCTTGATCTTCACGAGTAGTCGAGAAAACGGTGGAAAAGTGTAGGCAAAGATCCCCGACCATGCCATCAAAAAGGCATTCTCCTAGGATCCCTAATGGGGATGCCAACTTGCAAAGTACCGGCATTTCTTGTTCTGCAACGTCGCAAAGAGATCCACCGTTGGCCTGCCCCATTTGAGAAAAATTGGGTTGAGTGTCTCTTGGAGTTCCCACTCGTGGCAGGACTATTTGAGCCTGCTTAGTGTGTCTGCTATTGTGTCTGCTATTGTGTCTGATCGTCCGGAAGATGTTCCACCTTCAGAGAGATTCCGTTCTGGATCGCCCACTTCCAGATGTACTAAGCCTTCTGAGAGGAGGTGAGATCTGGTGCCACCTTGCTTGTTGAGATAATGCATTGCCATTGTGTTGTCCGTTCTGACCAACACCGCAGCGTTCCTTATTTTCGGCAGGAATGCCTGCAATGCCAGTCGCACTGCCCTAAGCTCCAGCAAATTGATGTCAAGATGCTGGTGATGCGGACTACAACTGGCACTGACCTGGAGGTCTTGCAGGAAAGCTCCCCATTCCTTCAGGGAGGCATCAGTGGAGATTAGGAGTGGAGCTGGCGTGGCGAGAAAGGGGAGTCCGATGGAAATATTTTCACTCCGGGTCCAACAAGAGACTGCGTTGACCATACCTGGTGTGACTAATGACGTCCTCAAAGGAACCTACTGCCTGATGCCATGGTAAATCCAGCTCTTCCTGGAATGGACGCATTCACAAAAGATTGCAAGATGACATTGTCCCCAGGACAGACTTGTAACAGCGAACTGAAAGTGACTTTCTTCTTGTGAATGACTGAGCCAGTGATATTAGTTTCGCATATATCGATAGATGGATAGATATATACTTTGTTTATTGTGGTTTCCAATACTGCTCCTAAGAAGGTAAAGCTTTAGGAAGGACAAAGCTGATTTCACCTCATTTAGGGTAAGGCCTAGCTCGGCGAACAGTCTTGTGCATGCCTCTGTGGACGACTGTGCTGCTGGCTTCGATGGTGCTCTGATTAGCCAGTCGTCCAGGTAAGGAATATTTTGATGCCGTTTTCTTAAGAAGGCTGCCACTGTCTTTAGGAGTAACAAAATGTCCTGTAGCGTGACCATGCGAAAGGACTGTTTGAGGTAGCTGTTGAGTCCTTAAATCCAGGATCGGACACAGTTGCCTGAAATTTTTCCGTACCAAAAAGAAACTGGAATAGAACCCCTTCCCTCTCTGGGACTTTGGAACCGGATTTATAGCTCCTTTTCGGAGCATTGCAAGAAATTCCAAACGCAGGAGATGAAGGTGTTTTACTTCTTACCGACCTCGTGGAGTACGGGGTGGAATATGTAAAAACTCTAGAGCATGGCCGAATTGTATCAGGTTGTGGACCCACTGGTCCGTTGTTGTGATTAACATGTAAAGAAATTTGCACTCCCAAGGAAATCTGTGGGCGAGTCAGAAAAGATAGCCAGAGCCTGAAATTCATCATTGGAGACATGAGGAATCTTTTCCTCGACGCCCTGCTCGCACTCTGGGGGTAGATCTTGAATATTTCCCTAAATGTGGTTGCCGCTAGACATACTGCTGTCAATATGGCTGGGAAGAGGTAGTGTAGGAGGGATACCTAAACTGCTGGTATCCACCACTGCAGGAAGAAAGGCCCCTTCCCCTCGCTCCCCTAAGGGTACCTTTCGGTATTGAAATGTCCCCAACAACTTCAGTGTTGGTGTCTTTCTTTATATCCTGCAGCGGATCGTCGATGTGCTTTCCAAACAATGCTCCTCCATCGAATGGGAGGTCAAGAATCTTGTTCTGTACTTCTGGTCTAAATGGCGTGGCCCTGAGCCATCCTTGATGGTGCAACACTGCTGCACCTCCCAGCAATCTGAATGCTGTAGTGGCAATATTCATCGCACAATCTATCATCTCCGCAGATGCGCTCTCCATCCCGGAGAATTTCTCACCTCCGATTTACTGTCTTCAGGAAGTTGATCCACATACGGAGCTAGATCACACCACATTTGTCGATCATATCGACCCAAAATGGCAAGAGCATTGTCTGCTCTCACTACCAGAGCTGACATTGAAGAAAAACGCTTACCAGTGTTATCCAGGTGCCTGCCTTCTTTATCTGTAGGTGTGGTGATGGGGGCAGAAGGGTTCTTGGACTTTCTCTGCGCTGCCTGAGAAATTACCGAGGCTGGCTTCAGATGACCAACCAGGCAGGCAAAAGCATCTTCAGGAGCCTGGTATTTTTTTCTCTAATCTGGAGAACACTGGTGTCACTGTGGCTGGCGTTCTCACGTCTTTGAGCCCTTCCTCCCATATGTGACTTACAATACGGATAGCTCTCAATGATTTTCTAAAGTTGTGAAAACCACCAATGTCCTCTGGTGGCGAGTCAATGGGTACAGGAGAGGAAGATGGTGTGGGAATGAGGTGGTGGTCCCACTCTGGGTGTGGATCCGTAATTTTGCCCTCTTCCTGGTCATCATCTGTAGTTCCTGGATCTTGAGGAACCGATGGTGGTGATTTCTGAAGAGGCTCAGACTGAAAATCTTGAACCCTCTGGGAGGGAGATGGGATAGATCGTGGCCGAAGGGCCAATGTAGAGTGCTTGGGAGGCACAGATGCTGATGGAAATCTCTTCCTATAGTCCACCAACATGAATTGAAGGTCTGTTACTAACGATGATGGCATGCAGACTACCTCCTCCTGATAGTCACGATGGTATTCCCGTTGAGGAATACAATACTGAAGATCCCCATACTCTTCTTCAAAATCATCTTCCTAGCACTTGACGTGCAATTGTGAAGGACTATTTGTATAACCAAAAAGCCCATCATACTCATCTTCAGAATCTTGGTCTTCCAACAGATGAGATGGCAACAAAGGTGTAACCTTGCTTGGTGAGGTAACTTCTGGTGTAATCTGCCTCGTACTAGGTTTCGCTCTCTTTTCTGGTGTTTTCCCCTCTCGACGGTACCACCGATGACACCACCTTCGGTGAAGTGGATATCAGCGGCAATTCAGAAACCATAATAGTCGGCGTCCCTGCCATAGATGTCCTTGTTACCGTCGTCGCCGCTGACATCGTCATCGGTGCAGTGGTTGCTGTCATCGGCGTCTTCATAGCCACTGCCAGCGTTGATGTAGTAGTCATTACCACCGGTCTTGTTGACAATGTCCCAACCAGCGGCAAAGAACCCAAAGTTCACTGCTGACCGAGCCGCCGTTACTGCCGTCGACGGCGGTGCGGCACTTGCTATGCTTAAAAGTCAAAGACTGGCAGGCCTCCATACTATCGACGGAGAGGGTTTCTTCATTGACTGTCTCGTCGACGATGGACTTTGTCGACTGCTTTTCTTCAGGAGGCACAGAGGAAGGTTTCTTGAAAAAGTGCCGAACTTGGAGGGTATGGTAGAAGACTCAGAGAGCCTTTTTTGATTTTCTCTCCCCAAAGAGTATCCCTTTCTCTCCTTTTCAGACATTAGAAGATTGAGGGACTGCGTCCATGAAACCAAGGAGAGTTCTTTTTTAGGGCTCTTTGGACACTCCCTAGAAGAATGAGCGTGGGATCTCCCCCTCTTATGCAACCTCCTAGATGATATAGAGGACGCCTCATCACTGTCCTCACTCGCAATCACTTCCTTCCTGGCCTTAAGTTTTTGAAGCCATGTCAGAAGGCGTCTCTCACGATCCCTCAAAGTTTTGTCAGAAAAGGTGCGACATACCTTACACTCCTTAGCCTTATGGTTGTATACATGCAATAATTGCAGTCACTGTGAGAGTCGTCTGTATTAAGTCTTTTTTTAGAGCAGGTGGCACAGGCTCTAAAAAAACTCCTTATCGGACATGACTGACAGAAACAGGAAAATCAGTACTGAAAAGGATAGTACTGCAGTAGATGTTGACTGAAGCATAGAAATCGGTCAAAAACCACTGAAGTAGTAGAAGAAGCTGAGCAGAGCTTGTAGGAAGCTGGCTCTGTATATGCTATACCAAAGTAAGGTATAGTGTGCACAGAGTCCAGTGGAACCCGTAGGCAGAGGTAAAAGTAGATAGTACCTTACTCTCTATTTGTGGTAGTGTGGGCAAGCAGTGAGGCTGTTCATACAGTCTGTGGACAAAGCTAGATGCCAGTACTGGAGGACCTCAGGAGCCATGCCGTCAATCTCGGAGATGAATGAGAGGTTTGGGTGGAACTCCTCCCCCCCCCCCCCCCCGAGTTTGGATAGCAAGTCCGGAGGGCACGGTAACCTCCTGTGTGGAATCTCAGATAGTTGAAGATACGGATACCACCACTGGTGAGGCCACTCTGGTGCAATCAGTATCATTCTGGTCTTGGATCTGTAGAACTTGTTGATCACCAGAGGAATGAGTGGAATGAGTGGAATTGGTGGAAAAGCGTAAAGTGATGTCTGCGACCATTTAATCAAAAGTGCATTCCCTCTGGAGCCTGGTTGGTGGAAACTAGATGCGAAGATGGGGCATTTTGCGCTTGTTGCGTCGGCAAACAGGTTGATGTCTGGAAAACCCCATAGTTGGAAGATGTCCCGTGCGACTTCGTTGTTTAGCACCCAGTCATGAGCTTCGACGAAGTTCCGACTTATAGAGTCTGCATGGATGTTGAGAGTACCTGGGAGATGAATTGCAGAAATGGTTAACTTCATTACGAGTAGCCAGTTCCATATGGTTTGAGCCTCCTGTGAGGGGTCTCGACCTGGTTCCTTCCTGTTTCTTCAGGTAATACATGGTTGTGGTGTTGCCTGTCTGAATAAACCGGAAGCGTGTGCGGATGGACGGAAGCAATGACTTGAGTGCAAGATGTACGGCTCTCAGCTCTAGCATATTGATGTGCTACACCTGCTCCATCTCGGACCACAATCCCTGTACTTGAAGAGGACCCATGTGAGCCCCCCAACCCTGGTGGGAAGCATCTGACAATTGTCTGACTGGGAAGATCCTGATGGAAAGGAACTCCTTTCAGCACATGCGATAGTTTTATCCACCATTTGAGTGAATCCTTGGCTAACAGACAACCACAGTGTCTTCCCAACGGTCCAAGACTTGCGATCACTGATCCTCCAAAGCTTGCTGTAGAAGATGCATTTGTAGTCTTGCATTCGGAATGATGAAGATGCAGGATGCCATTGAGCCCAGAAGTGAGGACACTTGTCGGACAGTGGGAAGGCGAGAGATAAAGAGAATGCAGCACTTGTGTATTGAGGATAACCTCTCCTCCGAACACCAGTTTGCGCCTACGGAATCCAAAGATGCCCACAGGTAATAAATCGTTTGAGTCTAGTAGAAAATCGACTTTTTGTAGTTGATTTGTAGGCCCAGACGGCTTAGCACTCTGATGCAGCATTGAAGGTGATTCTGCCGCAAAGTGGGTGACTAGCTTTTTAGCAACCAGTCGTCCAGATACGGATAGACGAAGATCTTCTGCTTGCAAAGAAAAGCTGCTACTACTGCCATGCATTTTGAGAACGAGTGGGGGGCTGATTTGAGCCCAAACGGGAGGACATTGAACTGGAAGTGTTGAGACGCTACCTGAAAACGCAGGAATTTCCGATCTTTTCTGGAAATTGGCACGTGAAAATATGAGTCCTGAAGGTCTATGGTACACATCCAGTCCCCTTGATGGAGTTGAGAAAACATCTGGTGCAGCGCTAACATCCTAAATTTCTCTTTGCGGATGAACTTGTTCAAACTTCTCAGTTAAGTATTGGTCTATATTCTTGAGTTGGACCCTTTTTCAGAACCAAGTAGTAACAGGTATAAATTCCCTGCTGTTGTTGCAGAAAAGGAACTTCCACTTTTTTTTTTTTTTTTTTTAGCAGAGTATTCACTTCCACCTGAAGCAAGTGATGTTGGACATAAGTTCCCCGAGGTGGTACTGATGGAGGTGGGGAATTGAATCGGAGTAAGTAACCATTTTGCACAATATTTTGCACCCACTTGTCTTTTGTGATCTTTCTCCACTCGTTCAGGTGAAACATACCACGACGGTGATCTTCATCTGCTTCTTCGTGATCTGGAGGAATGATGAGACTTCGACAGTCTAAGGGTGGTTCTAGATTGGGGTGTTCTAGCAGGAGGAGACCTCATTCTCCTTGGAGATGTGTGGGCCAGCAGAGACTCTGGAAGGAGAGCGCGTTTGCGAGAAGTCTGACCCTGGACTTCTAGGTGGCACTCTCCAATGCCGAACACTCTGCAACCACCTTGGAGACAGATTAACAGGAGGTGTCTGCTTTTCAGGAACCGGAGATCCCTCTGGCGTGATTTGCACGATCCTGATGCCTGGGGAAGAAGATGCTTCTCTCGACGTCGACCGCCTGGATCTCAACATCTACTTCTGCCTTCCCCGCACTTCTGTCGACGTCAAGGGGGGCCTCAACGTCGTGGTGCCCATCGCCGCCGTAGGATTCTTCAACGGCAAGGAAGGTCTACGCCGATTGTTCTCTGGTGAACGCCGCGGAGAGACTGCGGAAAGGTCTGTCGACGTCGAACTGGAGCCGGTGACACGGACGCTCTTGACGTGGACCGCCTATGCACCTGTGGCGGGATCCTCGATGTCAACCGTCTATGTGATTGGGGCGGGGTCCTCTACGTCGACACTCGACGCGGGCGGAGTTCTGGACACCGACCGATGACTACGTCAGTGAATGGAGACACTGGAGTTTCTTCAATGGCGACCCAAGTCCGGTCTTTGACGTCGACATACGCTTCTCAGGTCTCACATACTCTGAGCCTGAAGCGATGGATCTCAACATAGACTTGCCTTTAGACGACAGAGGCTCAGACCGTCTCGACGGCGATCTGTACCTAGACGTCGTCGCATGCCGTGTATACTTTTCCGACGTCGACGTGACACCGAAGGAGAACAATCAGGTATTTGCTTCTTTTTTGAGGCTGGTGAAGCAGAAAGATGCCGTTTCTTCACCGATCTGCCCGTGCGCTTTATCATGAGGAGGGCTCTTTAAGAGCATGGCTGCTCCCAAGAACACTTTGATCCCTTTCCTCTCTCCAGCAAGGCATGCAGCTTGATCCTTTCTCTGTCTCGAAGTGTTCTCTTAGAAAGCTGTTGACAATATTAACTTCTCTGGATTGTGTGAAGATGGCAAACGCACAATACAGGAAGAGTGTGGATCAGATTTTGCCATCTTCTTCCCACAGGAGGGACATTTATTGAACAATGCTGGCACGTCGGTCAGAAAAATCTCAAAATTGACAGAGAAAAGCTAGTGAAGTTAGCCAGCAGCCAAAAAACGTCGAGTGAAAGAAAATCATGAAACCAATTTCTGACTAGAAAAAGTCAGAAACTGATGAGCTCAATGTGGGGGGGGGAGAAGACACGGAGCGGGGGAAGCGGGTGACCAACCATCATGGCCGCGCGGACGAGATTACGATCGGCTCCGCTCAGAGCCCCGTAAATCTGAACTCCACAGCATGGAGAATGCTGTGAAACCCACACGTGATGCTGGTGTGGGGCGCGCTGTGACAAGGGGACACCGTAGTGAATCACAAGCAGAAGGAGGAACGCACTCCTGGGACCGTCCTGGGCAGACACGAGACGCGGAGAGGGAATGAAGATGGCGGAGAAGCAGCTGAGCACTGATCAGATCGCCTGATCAGTCCCTCTCGGACCGCGGTCGAGCGCACGGCGACAGGTGCTGCAAGCTGCACAGCCCCCCCCCCCCCCCCCCGGGGATAGGAAGACTGAAGAGGCAGAAGGGGGGCTAGATTCAAGCCTCGGCGGGACCGGCAGAGGTCCTCTAGCTCCACAAGGCTGTGAGGAAGGCCCAACTTGTAAACAGAAACCCAGGCGGGAGCGGGCCATTAGAGCTGTAAAGTGCGGGGAGCTCCCTGGGTATTCCCTACAGACTCATCCCAGGCCCAGTGAGGGGAGCCTCGGGGTCCCTTTAGTCGTCCTCTGAAGTTGCCGGACCTTAAAATGGTGCCCAATGGGCCTATAAAGCACCGAGGGTCATCCGCCTGGGGCCGACTCTGCTGAGGGAACTCTGCTGGGGGAAATGAAATGCCCGAGAGACATGTGCCTGGCGGTGATGAACTGAATAGGACCCTCATATAAACGGATTGCAAAGGGCATACTAGCAGATAGCTGGGGGTACCTGGAACTAGCCCATCCATGCCACAACGAGTGAGTCTCCAAGGACCCATCGACGCTGTGGCCCCTACATAACTGTCTGTGGGCCACTCTGCCCCAGATTACATTGCCCTAGTCAAACGCACGACCTGTTTGGGGCGGCACTGCGCTGACTGAGGCCCTCGCCCCATATACCACCGAAAAAGACAAACCAAAAGAAATGCCAGCTTATTTTGCTTCAACTAAGACCAGGGTAGAGAAGGAGGGGGAAGACCAAGTTTCAGGAGAGATGGCACTCACCCGAGAAGACCTACTGGCGACACTGAGGGAGTGCAAGAAGGAACTCAGGGAAGATATCAAGGCCAACATCAATGCACTCTAAAATTAGAAGCGAAATGCCAGGAACTCGAAGGTCGAATGAGGCCCTGGAAGAAGGAACTGCCAACCTAAACACCCAACTAAACTCGACCCTGCTAAAATGCGAAGATTTGCAAAATCACTCCCGCAGAGAATATAAGAGTGAGGGGCCTGGAGGAGGAAAGTGAAGGGCCAGACCTGGAAACATTCATGGTAGGTCTCTTCTTTAGTGTCCTGGGAGACTGCTGTTCAGAGGTTCAGTTGGAACGAGTACACAGCGTAGGCCCATGACTACAAGGGGAAAAGAGGCGCCCAAGAGACATTCTGGCCAAATTTAGCTCCTTGAAAACTAAAGAACTGGCCCTCCGGAAAGCCGGAAGCAGCGACATGGTCACCTACCAGGACACGACGTGCTCACTCTTTCAAGATGTGGCCCAGGCCAAGTTGGCATGCAGGCAACAGTTCCGACCGATCACTGTGGCACTAAGGGAGCGCCAGATCAAATACCATTGGACTTACCCTTTTGGCATTGCCTTCTCACTCGGCAAAAAACAACACCATTTTACAGAGGTAGAGGGGGCAGCAGCCCTGATAGGACTTGAGAAAACTCCACCACAGCAGGCAGCAACTTTGGGGGAAGAATGCTCGGGCGGTCAACGGAGCAGCACTCACCGGGCCCCTTGGCAGACACCAAAAAGGGGCAGCAAGACTATGAAGCCTTGACAAATGCCAGAACTCTAACCCACGACTCAGTGCCGTAGCGATCCGATTCCTCTGACCTGTTGAACAGTTGGAGATATCACCATGAGATAGATGAGACATCGTGGAAGGGTCTCCCTGAACCAGAGGACTTGGGGTATAAGAAAAAGATAGCGGGGAGCCTTTCTCTTGAATTGGCCCGAGATTTCTTTGCTCACTCTAGTTCAAAGGAAGAAAATTACTAGAAAGCTAGTGTCCAAATATACATACAAACGGGGCTCTAGGAGCGAAAGTGGACTCGCCCCTGGAGTCACCAGGAATTAGGTTTTTCCATCGCTTGGGGGACTTCTTAGCTCCAAGTTATTGTTTATGTTCTGTTATAGTGCTTTTACCGTGGTACCCAAGATGTGGCTTATTTGACTGCATTGCTGGGGGGAGAGGGGGAGGTCGGCAAGTTCAAGGCTGAGTCAGGACAGTAGATCGCTCATCTTAACAGATGTTACCCACAATTATTTAAATGTCAGTTAATTGTATGTCATGGAATGTAAGGGGTCTTAACTCCCCAAATAAGAGGCAACGTCTGGTGTGGAAATTTTTGGGGATCATGTCCGTATAGTAGCACTACAAGAAACTCACCTAAAGAAAGGCAAGGACCTTCGTTTGAAACAAAACCTACCCACTAATATTCCGATCCACGACCACTACTAAACAGAATGGAGTCGCTCTCCATTTCCACTCTTCGATTCACTTTCAGCCCCACGACACCAAAACAGATAAAGCGGGGAGGTTCCTTATGGTCAGAGGGGTCTTGGTGGGGCGCCCACGCACCATAGCCAAGGTCTATGCTCCCAATTGTGGTCAGTCGGAATTTCTCCTTATTCTTAACACTGGAGGGCTTTGCCACGGGGGGACATAATCTTACTGGGAGATTTCAATCTCATCTGGGACCCTACCGTAGACAATACCCACCCACAGATCAGCAGCGGGAGTCTTCAGCAGGACTCATAAATCCTCACTACAACGCATGGGACTGATTGATTATATGGAGAGTTCTCAATCCCTCAACGCAAGACTAATCCTCCCACAGATCATACTCTAGGATTGACCATATCTTTACTAGCCAAGCGCTCCAACAGACTATCTCGAGTGCTCATCTGCATCCGATTTGTCTTTCGGATCACGCCCCACTGGAAATCCTGATCAATTGGCCGGCTCCGCGCTCTAAACTTTCTAGGTGGTACTTACACAATATTCTTAGCAGAGATAGGCTCCTTCGTGACGACTTGAGGAAGTCGATTAAAGACTTCTTTGCTACAAACGACCCAACAGACACCTCTTACTTGAATTGGGACGCCTTTAAGGCAGTTATAAGGGGTAAATGCATTGTGCTAGCTACCACCTTGAAGAAGCAACAGACAAAGGAGCGGCTTTCACTAGAGTGGGAGCTGCGAGACGCAGAAGGGTCGCACAAGGAAGCCCTGTCCGCACAAACCCTACGGAAAGTAACAGCACTAAAGGGGAAGCTCCAGGCAATATATACAAATAGAGCAGAAAAAAAATGTTACGCCTTCAGGCCCGGGGATACGATGGGAACGACAAAATAGGCCCCCTGTTAGCGTGACAGCTTAGAGCGAAACAGGAAAAAGAGTAAGTTAAACAAATAGTCGATGACTCTGGCACCGCACACCATGTCGAGGGAGGGAAAGCGAGCACATTACGCGAATTCTATTGCTCACTCTATATAGCAGATCCATTAATAGAACAGGACCAATCTCACTACCTGGATTCACTAGAGCTCCCACAGGTTTCCCCTGCCACTAATGACAAGCTTAGTAGACCCATTTCGAGGGAAGAAGTCGAAAAGAAGGTAGACACCCTCAAACTCTGGAAAGCCCCAGACCCCGATGGATTGAATGCCCATTTCTACCGAACATTTGCAGCTGAGTCAACTCCCCACTGGAAGGATCTTTTCAATGAAGTAGCAACCTCAGCAAGTATCTCCAACCATGGGGGAAGCATTAATCACTATAATCCCCAAGGCAGGGAAAGACTCTCAATCATGCGCCTCTTACAGGCCCATAGCGCTACTGAATCTGGATGCTAAATTATACTCCAAGATACTGGCCAGCAGACTGGAAGACATTTTACCTACACTAATCCACCCTGACCAATCTGGTTTCATCAAGGGTCACCAGACCCATGATAACCTACGGAGGATAATGCACTTAATTGACAAAGTTCAGAAGAAAAATATCCCGGCGGCCCTAATATCATTAGACGCAGAAAATGCCTTCGACAGGGTCAACTGGCAAATCTTAACGTGACTTGACGCCGCTTTGGGTTTAGTGAGGCTTTCCTGGGCATGGTGAAGGGTAACTATCATTCCTCCAAGTTCTTGTAAATGGAGTAGCCTTGGGCTACTTCAATCTATCACGAGGCACAAGACGGGGCTGCTACCAATCTCCCATGCTCTTCGCCCTTTGCTTCAAACCACTTTCAGCGCGGATTAGATCCAACACTGGAATCTGCGGAATAAGATTCAGTGAGCACAAAATTTTGCTCTTTGTTGATGATGTTCTGCTACCCATCACTGACGCTAATGCTTCTCTGCCAGCTATACAGGCCGAACTTAATACTTTTGAGAAAGTAGCAGGGTTTAAAGTTAATTTTTCCAGATCTTTTCTGCTTAACCTGACAATGTCCCAAGAGATGATGGCAACTATCGAGGAGACGTCGTCTTTCCGATGTGTACGCAAAGAAATTACTTATTTGGGCATTAAAAATACCCCCAAACTAATAGACCTCTATAAAGCCAACTTCCCCCCCATTGTTGCGACAGCTCAAATCCGACTTAAAAACGGAGCTCCGCATATATAACTTGGATAGGCTGAATAAACGCGATCAAGATGAACATTCTACCTCACCTTCTCCATCTATTTCAGGGTCTACCGATCACAATAGACAGTTGTTCACAGAGCTGAAGAGGATGACCACAAAATGTATTTGGCAGGGGCAAAGGGCCCGCTTATCCCAGCGACTATTTACTAGACCACGCCTGGTGGAGGGTCTCTCCCTCCCTGATTTCCTTCTCTATTACAGAGCTGCACAACTTCGGGTCCTGGCCAAGTGGTCCCTTAACGCGTCAGATAAACACTGGCTCCATGTGGACAGGCAGATAGCAGGAAGAACCATCTGGGACCTACCTTGGAACCAAAAAGAAGAGCGACCAAACAATGTCTATCTCAGCACCCCCACAGCCTCTACTCTCAAAGTGTGGGATAGCGTTACCAAGACATTGCCCCCCAACGACCTTTCCATCCCCCTACACCCCCATCCACTCCAACCCTGCTTTCCCTCCAGCATTACTAGAGGGTCCCTTTGACAAATGGAGGATGGATGCCTCATGGTGTCAGATCTCTTTAAGCAAGGAGAACTAGGCTCCCTCGCTGACTGCACTGCTCTTTTTAAGCTGCCGCCCACAGAAGAATACCACTATTTCCAGCTAAAACATTGGTTGCAACAACCCCAGCTGCGCTGGCCGCGACTTGCTTCCAATAGAGGTTCGTGCAATCCGGCAACATGACTAAGGGCTGCATATCATTTCTTTACTCTCTCCTAACGGTGGGTCCTCATCAAGCCCCGCAACACAGAGGGTTTTGGGACGCTATGCTACACACCCCCATAGCAGAGAAACAGTGGAGCTCCCTATATAAAGACATTGCTAAATATAACCGATCCATGTTTTTGAGAGAAGCCCATTACAAAATCATGTACGATTGGTACTTACACCCCGAGAAGCTACCCACTATTTTTCCAAACACTTCAGACAGATGTTGGTGGGGATGTGGGCTCTTGGGAGACTTCCGTCATGTATGGTGGGACAGCCCTTCTATTCAACCTTTCTGGAAAGAAATTCTATCCCAAATCAAACAGATTCTGGGGTACCCAATTCCAGACTCCCTGGAACACACTCTTCTGGGGGAGCAAGACCCCAGTCTGGAGCACCAAACACAGGGGGACCGCTCCATTATGTTGCTCTGCTTGGGGGCAGCTAAAATGGCAATAGCAGCAGCCTGGAAGAAATCGGAGTCCACCTCTCTTACCCAATGGCATGCTCGCTTATGGCGAGCCCTAGCTCTTGAACGTATGACAGATATTATTGAGGATTCCTGCAAGAGCTTTGATTACATCTGGAGTCCCTTGGTGGGTTACCTGTCAGAGGGGTTGCCTCTCTTTGCCTGTGGGACCAGGTTGCAGGTCCTCCACCTTTATCAGATGCAACTGATTTGGCCCCGGTCTTGATCTTCCTGGGAGCCATTGTCCATAGGTCTTCCACTGACCCTTTTGAGTGCAGTCCCTGTCTCTCTTCCCCCCCCCCCCGAGCTTTAAGCAGTGGGCCCTGTGGGTCCTCTGGATCCTGGATAGCACCCGCTTTACACCCCCTCAATCACTTTAGGGTCATATACACGGGGTGACACGGAAGTGTTTCATTGTTTTGAGTTGTTTAATTTGTTAGCTCCCGATTATAGAGCTCGGGCGCAACATGAGATATGTAGGCACTGTAATGATGGGACTTCTGTGTCTGAAAAACACTAATAGCCATGCTGAGAACTTGTGAAAAAGCTGTGTATTGTCTTTAGATAAATGATGATCTAGGCATGGGATCAGAGCTCGGTTGAGCTACAAACGTTATGTATCTTTTAAAAACCAATAAAAAAAAAAAATTTGACAAAAAAACTGACCTGTCATCTGTGGTGCATGATGGGAGCAGGAAGCTCTTGGAGGTCTTAAAGGTACGGTACCAGTTTTATTACTGTTGTGAATTTGTCTGTGCAGCCTATGGGCTAGTTGCCTGCTATGACTTGCCTTTTTCCTTGAAAATAAAGGGCTATGTCAAAACACTAAGGATTGCATGTTTTATGCATGAAAAAGCTTTGTGAACATGTGTTTATTTTAAATGAAAAATCCAATGCAGTTTTGGCATTTTAGCCTGTGGTAGGGTCTTAGGCTGCATGTTTAGATGTGTACATACATATGCGCACACACACACACACACACACACACACACACACACACACACATATACATATATACATAAGTATATATTTTTGTATATGCTATGGGGTCCCCGCGTATTGGCGGGACTATTCACTGCTTAAGTATCCCCTTGAAGAGAAGTTTCAAAACTGAAATGGGCCTAGGCCTAATTTCTGCTTTGTATTTGCTCTGCACTGCTATTTTGATGGACTGGGGACAAGAAAAAGCAACACTGCAAAGTATCAGGAATGATTCAAGCATGTAAATCTATAAAAGTTCCAATACTGGAGTAAATTGATAATCTGGTAAGTACTGTAGACTGCATCAAATTTTACAGTAAAAACACTACTAAATGACAGCTGTCAGATTTGAGGATGATATATAAATAATTAAAACCATAAAATATCATACAAGCATATATACGTATAAATGGAGCACCAACACAGCAGGGCTTAAGCAAGACAAGATCTGCAACATAGTTCCATCAGTCAAGAAGACTCCAACTGAATTCCAGTACAAACGTCTTAATGACAGTGAACTAGGGTTAAATCATTGATCTTATGATCCACATCCATCCCAGGAAATTGGCAACAAATTACATATTGTAAAGACGAATCTGAGCGCAGTATTCTCAAAGCAACACTACTGTCTCTGGTGCCCAGGTTCTTACAGGTCGGTTTGAGCCATTTTATTCACGGGCCCGCATAGGCAGGGCAGACCAATGGAACGTGGGAGTACGTTTCGATTTGGTCAGCACAGTTGGGGCATTATCGACAGTAGAGGACCACTTGCATGTAAAAGATTTTAGTGGGAGCGACCCCACACGGAATTGAAAATATAGTCCATCAAAGGGCTTCCACATTGTATACCAATGAGGCTCGTACTGGGGGAAAGGTTTGAATTCTAATAACCCCCCCTTTCAATGAGGTTCTCACGGTTGCTCTGATGTGGTTTAGCCTAATCATTTCCAAATAGTGTTCTTTCATTTTTTCTTTTGTAGGGAACTGAGCACCCATTGGGTTCTCCCATAGTTGCTGCATTCCCATGTTGGACAACACACCCTTGGTGTCACAGTGCCGCCGATCTTGAGTGAGCAGTCTGCATCAAGGACATCCCTAAGAGCAGCAGCATAAATGGCCAGCTCGAGTGTGGACCATATTCTGCGCCAATATAAGATGGGGCGAAATCTTGCTGTGTCTTCCAAAGGTTTTCGACCTAGGCGGTTAAGCAGAGGTATGAGGGGAGTGTTTTGTGGGAGGCTAGGCTACTCCACCTCAAGGGAGAAGCTGGCTGGTTGGCAAAGTGCTGGCAGCCCTCCGAGGCTTTTGGAGGATGCACAGATGCAGGACGAGTCAGGTTGCCGCAATTGTCTGAACAGGCGCAGGCAGGGTTTGGTGCCAAGGTCCACAGTTCTCGTTTCTTCGGCCTTCTTTAGTCAGGCTAATCAGAGTTCCTGGTTTCAGGGGGCCACCTATATACTGAATACAGGGGCATTAAGTGGATTGAATGGTAGTAGCCAATGGGCTACTTACCCTTGGGGTCCCTATGCCTCCTATATGACCACTTCCTGTGGGTAGTGGGCATAACCCTGTCCCAGAGCTCCTAGTTCCACCAAAATCAAGATGGTGAACCCTTCTTTCGTGGAGCACATCAGGTAGCCTACGTTAGGGGTGTGACTGGCCCGGTAGTGCAACACCCCTCCTTGCATAGATAATGTCTCACCTGTCCTGGTGTTTAATAGGTCTCAGGGCAGGGGGTGGCATCTCCCAGGTCTGGGGGCAGCTGGGGTCACATATCAAAGACGGCAGGGGCTTTGAAGCTCCTAGCCTTGATAAGCTAAATCACTAGCCATTATGCTGGAGATGTGAACACCTTATGCTGGAGCAGACATTGTTTCTGGCCACAGAGTGCGTTAGCTCTCACCCGCAAGGGATCAGAAACATGTCTCTGGTGGCAGGCTGGACGATGAACAGTCAGCCAGCGATGAACAGTCAGCCAGCACACTAAGAAGCTAGTTGGCTTTCAGGGGGCACCTCTATGGTGCCCTCTGGGTGCATGTTTTAATAAATCTACTACTGGCATCAGTATGGATGTATTAATACAAGGTGTTTGATACCAAACACCATAGGTTTCAGTGAAGCCATCATGTTGCTGGGGAACTTTTAATGACCAGGACCTAGTACATATACTTAAAATAACTTCCATGTTCACTTGCACTATCTAGTAATTGATAGAGGCAGCATAGGGATATAATCTGGTCATGAAGATATGTGCTCACATGTAATATAATGCACCCATTTTAGGACTATAGGGCCTGCTGCAGGGTTGACTTGCATAGATTGCCTGCAGTGTCTGTGGGCATGGCAAACAGTGTCTGTGCCATGTCCTGTTTTCACACTGGTTTGCACCATTTAACAGCCTGCAATGGCAGTCTGCAGGAGTTTGGAGGTGGGTCCCTTAGGTTGGCACAATACATGCTGCAGCTCTTAAGAACCCTCTAATACCCACGCCCTAGGTACCAGGGGTACCGTTTACTAGGGACTTTAAGGAGGTGCTAAAGATCCCTTGCTTTGGGGAAGAGCACTGGCACTGGGGACCTAGTCGACAAAGTAGTAACATATCCTGGAGTGTTGTGGAGCTACAAATATTAAAAGCCTTTCCCAAACAGGAGTAATAGATGTGTTAAGTACTCAATCATGATAGCGAATAATAGCGCATAACAATCACCTTGTGAGAAGAGGCAAACAGAACAGACTGTCAGAGGTTTAAACCAAAGGATATTCCACACAGGAAAGGGGTGGGTGGGAGGAGGTGGGAGGGAGGGCAGAAGCAACACCGAAAAGGGGTGGGTGGGAGGGGGGAAGCAGAAGCAACACCAAAAAGGGGTGGGTGGGAGGGGGGGAAGCAGAAGCAACACCGAAAAGGGGTGGGTGGGAGGGGGGGAAGCAGAAGCAACACCGAAAAGGGGTGGGTGGGAGGGGGGGGAAGCAGAAGCAACACCGAAAAGGGGTGGGTGGGAGGGGGGGGGCAGAAGCAACACCGAAAAGGGGTGGGTGGGTGGAGAGAATAGCAACCCCGAAAAGGGGTGGGTGGAGAGAATAGCAACACCGAAAAGGGGTGGGTTGGTTTGGGGGGGGGAGAGAAGAAGCAACACTGCAAAGGGGTGGCGGGGGGGGGAGAAAAAGCAACACTGCAAAGGGGTGGCGGGGGGGAAGAAAAAGCAACACTGCAAAGGGGTGGCGGGGGGGAAGAAAAAGCAACACTGCAAAGGGGTGGCGGGGGGGGGGGAAGAAAAAGCAACACTGCAAAGGGTGGCGGGGGGGTGAAGGGGTGGGTGGGGTCTGAAAAGGGGTGGGTGGGATTTTTACTGAAAAGCAACACCGAAAAGGGGTGGGGTGGAGTGACAAGCAACACCGAAAAGGGGTGGGGTGGAGTGACAAGCAACACCGAAAAGGGGTGGGGTGGAGTGACAAGCAACACCGAAAAGGGGTGGAGTGACAAGCAACACCGAAAAGGGGTGGAGTGACAAGCAACACCGAAAAGGGGTGGAGTGACAAGCAACACCGAAAAGGGGTGGAGGGGCAAGCAACACCGAAAAGGGGTGGAGGGGCAAGCAACACCGAAAAGGGGTGGAGGGGCAAGCAACACCGAAAAGGGGTGGAGGGGCAAGCAACACCGAAAAGGGGTGGAGGGGCAAGCAACACCGAAAAGGGGTGGAGGGGCAAGCAACACCGAAAAGGGGTGGAGGGGCAAGCAACACCGAAAAGGGGTGGAGGGGCAAGCAACACCGAAAAGGGGTGGAGGGGCAAGCAACACCGAAAAGGGGTGGAGGGGCAAGCAACACCGAAAAGGGGTGGAGGGGCAAGCAACACCGAAAAGGGGTGGAGGGGCAAGCAACACCGAAAAGGGGTGGAGGGGCAAGCAACACCGAAAAGGGGTGGAGGGGCAAGCAACACCGAAAAGGGGTGGAGGGACAAGCAACACCGAAAAGGGGTGTAGGGACAAGCAACACCGAAAAGGGGTGGAGGGACAAGCAACACCGAAAAGGGGTGGAGGGACAAGCAACACCGAAAAGGGGTGGAGGGACAAGCAACACCGAAAAGGGGTGGAGGGACAAGCAACACCGAAAAGGGGTGGAGGGACAAGCAACACCGAAAAGGGGTGGAGGGACAAGCAACACCGAAAAGGGGTGGGGGGACAAGCAACACCGAAAAGGGGTGGGGGGACAAGCAACACCGAAAAGGGGTGGAGGGACAAGCAACACCGAAAAGGGGTGGAGGGACAAGCAACACCGAAAAGGGGTGGAGGGACAAGCAACACCGAAAAGGGGTGGGGGGGTGGGGACAAGCAACACCGAAAAGGGGTGGGTGGGTGGGGACAAGCAACACCGAAAAGGGGTGGGTGGGTGGGGACAAGCAACACCGAAAAGGGGTGGGTGGGTGGGGACAAGCAACACCGAAAAGGGGTGGGTGGGTGGGGACAAGCAACACCGAAAAGGGGTGGGTGGGTGGGGACAAGCAACACCGAAAAGGGGTGGGTGGGTGGGGACAAGCAACACCGAAAGGGGTGGGTGGGTGGGGACAAGCAACACCGAAAGGGGTGGGTGGGTGGGGACAAGCAACACCGAAAGGGGTGGGTGGGTACAAGCAACACCGAAAGGGGTGGGTGGGTACAAGCAACACCGAAAGGGGTGGGTGGGTACAAGCAACACCGAAAGGGGTGGGTGGGTACAAGCAACACCGAAAGGGGTGGGTGGGTACAAGCAACACCGAAAGGGGTGGGTGGGGACAAGCAACACCGAAAGGGGTGGGTGGGGACAAGCAACACCGAAAAGGGGTGGGGACAAGCAACACCGAAAAGGGGTGGGGACAAGCAACACCGAAAAGGGGTGGGGACAAGCAACACCGAAAAGGGGTGGGGACAAGCAACACCGAAAAGGGGTGGGTGGGTGGGGACAAGCAACACCGAAAAGGGGTGGGTGGGTGGGGACAAGCAACACCGAAAGGGGTGGGTGGGTGGGGACAAGCAACACCGAAAAGGGGTGGGTGGGTGGGGACAAGCAACACCGAAAAGGGGTGGGTGGGTGGGGACAAGCAACACCGAAAAGGGGTGGGTGGGGACAAGCAACACCGAAAAGGGGTGGGTAGGTGGGTGGGGACAAGCAACACCGAAAAGGGGTGGGTAGGTGGGTGGGGACAAGCAACACCGAAAAGGGGTTATAGTTGGAGAGGAAGCAACATATATCCTGCAGTGTTGTGGAGCTACAAATATTAAAAGCCTTTCCTCTATCAGTGTTCGGTCCATGCTCAAGACAGAAAAGTACGTGCAGCCAGGCAAGCTCTGGTCAATTAGAAGGCAGCAAAGATAGTGACAATGATGCCAAAGAATGGTAAGCAATGGGCAGGCTCCAACCCCTTTATAGTAAACCATACCACTCCCAGCAGACAGTATGTGCTGTCAACAGGCAAGACCTAAAAAAATATTACCAGGCCAACAGATCACATGTGGAAATGCAGCAGTAACTCCTAGACACCTGCCTTATAACAGAATCGAAGAAAGTTAACCGGGATTGCAAACACCAAAAAGGATTGGAGAATTAGCATGGGTTTTTTTTTTTTTTAACAGGGCTTTTGTGAATGCTATTTCTAATTGATGGTGGACTGCTCTTAGCCAAGTTCCACTTCCCTTCTTGAGATTAGAACCACTTTGAGTAGGGCTCTGGCTGGAACGTTCTCATTTCAAAAGGACAGCCCGGGGGAAAGGCTTGTACAACTTTTTACAATGGCACGGAGGAGCTGCCATTTTGAAACAGGGTTTTCTCTGTGTATTTTGCAGCAAGCTGATTGGAAAGCAATAAAAGCACTAAAGGAGGACTGGTATGACCATGGGAGAAACAGGCCAATAGGAATAAAACCCATCATCAATCACTAGCTAGCAACCATTATAAGAAAGGTTTCACAGAAACTGTGTTACACAGAACACAAATGGCTTTTACAAAGAGCAGAACAAGAAAAATCTGATGTCTGCAACTCCCCGAGGGAAAGAACAGATGTCTGGTTTGACCTTCCCTTGTATCCTAGAACTTACGATATTTGTAAACAAACGAACCAGGACAGAGAGGGACTGATAGTTTTCCTGCTTACCGGTTTTGACATTGGAGATTTTCTTTACTACCCTCACACTGGGAAGATGTGCAGACTAAATGACGAGCAGAGAAAGTATTGAGGACTGATTTACCTGACACGGAAGCTATCGGTTTACAAATATCGTTTTGGGACGGAATTATCACCAAAAGAGAAACTAAACAGATTTTAAGATTGAGCCTTGATAAAGTCGCAGGACAGTGTGCATACCAGGTGACGAAACACATGTTGGCTAAGTATCCACCAAAATAAAGAGAAAAAAAGAAAAAAAGAAACCGAAATAAAAGAAGAAACAAAAAAGGATTGATTTGTTGTATACTTGAACTTTGATATACATGTGAATAACTGTTTTAGTGTATGCGGAGGACTATGTTAGTTTCTGGTGGCTTGGCCACCCCTGAGGGAGCATGGCGGTTCTCCCTACCTTACAGCACCGCTTATGATATTGGGACAGGGTGTATTAGCTTGTGGATTTTCCCAGGAGCACTAATTTCTTATCATACCACCAACTCGCAACGAAATTACTGTAGCTGCCCACCTTCCCCACCAAACCTAACTGGAAGGACAGCAAACACTAGAGGACCTGTCATTCAAATACTAAGACATCAAGCATCTAGAGTTGTCCCAGACACGAATGACCAATATTCGGCCAAGCGCCTCACTACAGCAATAACACCTGACACCCATAGGTAAGACTAACTATAAGGATAGCCGACAGCCAGCGCTATGCCACACAGCATGGAGACCAGACACCTTTTACTGCTCTGCTCACTGGAGGAAAAGGGGCATGGCACAACATGAACGCAGCTGAGAATATGCACAGAACATGTAGAGGACAGTATACCTGTGCTTGCTCTTCTTGGAACTTTTCTTTTTTTCTTTGCGAGATGATGAGCTGCTTTCAGATCTAAAAAGGGAAAGTAGACGAGAGTCAAAAACTATTAGGAACTAGTGTTGCAATTAAATCCAAGATATCGGGGATCCAGCCAGGTCAAGAATTGATCAGTTTAATGAGACAATTACTTTTGATCCTTATTCTCCACTAAGGGGATTCCTCATTACATTCAGAGGTACTGCACTAGGTCATCTATTGGCAGACTCATTAAACACAAAAAGAAATTGATTTTAAAACACAAATAGATATGTTCACGAATATTAAAAACAAAAACAATGTTGCTGCCTTATTTTTCTTAATTTCTCTTTTGCAAGGAAAGTCTAAAGTAAAAAGATGAGCAAGTAGCATTAAAGAAAACAGACCGCTAATTTAAGGTACACAAGGTGTTTTAAAGACCCGCAATGCAGTGGACCAACAGCATCAGTATTTTCTCATCTAACAGTAGTATGGCTCTAATTTGCTTTCTCTGTACCTTTGTAATAGCCTCATCTTCATGGTTATAGGTGGGGAATTTAGGAATTTCATGAAGATAACTTTAATAGAGAACGGGGATGACAAGGACGTACGTTTTCATCCCTCCTAGAACCTTAATAAAAATTATTTAACACTTAAGCAGAAAAAACAGCTAGGAGTGAATGTGGGAGAAAAATACGACAAAAGACTAGCAGAGAGAACTGCTAAAAATCAAAAGTTGCAAAGCAACCCAATAGTGGAGGAGCATCTCTCTGTTACTCACCAGGGTTTGCAGGCTCGCAGTCTAGCTTTCACACCAAGACCAGCTCGAGCTGGCTCAGATGTCTTGTGCATTGGCCTCCACTAGAGTGCTGGCACCAAAGAAGGTGGCACAACATAGGAAATGGATGAAAACTGAACCTCAGTTTGGCCCTTACACTAGAAACAAGAGGAATGAGCAGAAGACTCCTTCCCACCCAAAAGGTTGAGGATAGGCAAACAGTTGTGCAAATATAATCTTTGATGTCTTACATGGAAGTCATCAGCCAGGCATAATGTGCAGAATACATATACTGCTAGTCCAGAAGGCATCCACCAGTCCTATTCATAACCTGGAAGGAAAATGCTACTTCCCCAGTATGCATCTGTTCTTGGCATATAGAGCTGTAGAGCCATATGCTTTAGCATAGATTGCCATCTGGTGTTGGGTCCGGATGTTTGCACTTTGTTTTTGTTCGAAGAAGTCTTTGTAGTCACAAGGTAGGTGACTCCTCCTTTCGGTGATAGTGCGCATGGTCATCGACTCCATCCCCAGATTGTTTTGCCGTAAGGGTGATGGAGTTAGTAAGAGTAGAAAGAGATGTCCATGTATAGTGTATCTAAGTAAGATAATACTGCAACAGACAAAGGTACCCGGGGAGGCGGGTGGGCGCATATGGCTCTACAGCTCTATATGCCAACAGATGCATACTGGGTAAGTAGCATTTTCCGTTCGAGGCATATGAGCTGTAGATCATATGCTTTAGCATAGACTATGTAGCAGTTACTCCCAAGCGGTGGCTAACCTGTATCTGTTGCAGTGGTCTGAAATAGTGTTCTTAAAACAGCCTGGCCCACACTAGCTTGTTGTTTAGCTAACACATCTACACAATAGTGCTTTGTGAATGTGTGTGGTGTAGACCATGTTGCAGCTTTACAAATGTCATCTAAGGGTATGTTCCCCAAGAATGCCATAGAAGCCCCTAGTTTGCGTGTTGAGTGTGCTCTAGGAGGAATTGTTAAGGTGTATTTAGCTTTAATGTAGCATATTTGAATGCATTTAACCACCGTGCAATACCCGTTTTTGATATGGGATTGCCTTTATGTGGTTGTGAAAAAGCAACAAAGTTGTTTAGGTTTCCTAAAAGATTTAGTTCTTTCAATGTAGTAAAGTATTGCTCTTTTAACATCTAACGTGTGAAGAGCACGTTCTGCCACTGAGTCTGGTTGAGGAAAAAACACGGATAACTCAACAGACTGGTTGAGATGAAAGGCAGAGACGACCTTGGGTAAAACTTTTGGGTTAGTCCTAAGAACCACTTTATTTTGGTGAATCTGTAAAAATGGTTCTTGTATGGTTAGTGCTTGGAGCTCACCAACTCTTCTAAGAGATGTGATGGCTATAAGGAAGGCTACTTTCCAAGTCAGAAATTGTAGCTCACATTTGTGCAAAGGTTCAAAAGGTGGGCCCATAAGTCTTGTAAGGACTATATTAAGATTCCACACAGGGGAAGGTGGAAGTCTAGGAGGAATGATTCTTTTGAGTCCTTCCATAAAAGCTTTAATAGCGGATACACGAAACAAAGACAAATGTTGTCTGTTTTGTAGGTAAGCCGCTATTGCGGCAGGATGTAATCGTATAGATGGATATGCTAAGTTAGTACGCTGTAGGTGTAAAACATAGCAAATTATGTTTTGAATTGAAGCATCTAGTGGACTGATTTGATTGTTATTACAATAAATTACAAATAGTTTCCACTTTGCTGCATAGCATGCTCTTGTGGTAGGGTGTCTAGCTTCTTTAATGACGTTCATGCAGTCTGGCTGGAGATTAAGGTAGCCAAACTATGATTTCAGGTGCCAAATCGCAAGGTTGAGTTGATTGGGATCTGGATGCCTTATCTCTCCATGGTTCTGAGTGAGGAGCCTGGGGGAGAGGTGTAGGTTTTGATGAGGAACTATTGATAGTTCCAACAGGGTGGTGAACCAGGGTTGTCGAGCCCATGTGGGAGCAACTAGGATCATTGTGAGGGAATGTTGCTTGAGTTTCCGAACCAGTAATGGAATTAGCGGGAGAGGAGGAAAAGCGTAAGCCAATTTCCCTGACCAATTCATCCATAGCGCATTGCCTTTGGACAATGGGTGTGGATACCTGGACGCGAAGTTTGGGCATTTTGCGTTGAGGTGTGTGGCGAACCGGTCTATTTCTGGGTAGCCCCACATCTGGAAGAATGGGAGGAGAACTTGAGGATGTAGTTCCCATTCGTGGATCTGTTGTCTGACGACTGAGCAGATCTGCAATGTGATTGTTTACGCCTGAAAGATGTTCTGCTAGGAGATATATTTTTTGAGGTATGGCCCATCTCCATATGCTTTGAGCTAGGTGTGAAAGCTGTAGAGAGTGTGTCCGCCCGTTTTTGTATGTAGTACATTGCTGTCATGTCTGTACGAACTAGGACAGCTTTGCCTACTAGATGTAGTTGAAAAGCTTTTAATGCTAGGAAAATTGCTAGCAGCTCCAGATTGTTTATGTGGAGTTTTTGTTGTATGGTCCATATTCCCTGAATGGTATGTTTTTGAAGATGCGCTCCCCAACCAGTGAGCGATGCGTCTGCTGTGAGCACCATCTGTGGAACCGGGTCGACGAATGGCCGCCCCTTGGAAAGGTTTTGTGTATTCCACCACTGCAGAGAGCGATGGGTGCGGACGTATACCAACACCAGATCAGTTAACTGACCTTGAGCCTGGTTCCACTGACATGCTAAGCATTCCTGTAGGGGACGCATATGCAATCTTGCGTAGGGGACAATTCGAATGCAAGAAGCCATCATTCCGATCAATTGCATGAACACTCGGGCTGGTAATGTGTTGTGGTTGAAATTGCGATATCATGGTTTGCATGTTGCGTATTCTGACTGGGTTGGGGTACGCTAGAGCTTTGCAAGTGTCTATGTGGCTTCTAGGTACGCTTGCGTGTTGGAGGGTTGGAGAGGAGACTTGGTGAGGTTGACAGTGAATCCCAAGTTGTGAAGCAGTTGAACTGTTTTGTGAGCGGGGTGTATGCAGCTGTGTTGTGACTTGGCTTTTATTAGCCAGTTGTCCAAGTAAGGAAAGACGTGAATATGTTGTCTTCTTAAATGAGCTGCGACCATTGCTAGACACTTGGTGAAGACTCTTGGTGCTGTAGTTACCCCAAACGGGAGAACTTTGAATTGGTAATGTTGCCCGTCCACCAGAAACCTGAGATATTTCCTGTGAGCAGGGTGAATGGTAATATGGAAGTAGGCGTCCTTTAAGCCCAGAGTGGACAGAAATTCGCCTTGTTGAAGCAATGGGAGCACTTGTTGGAGGGTGACCATGTGGAAGTGGTCTGATTGAATGTATAGGTTTAGCTGTCTGAGGTCCAGTATGGGCCTGAGAGCCGTCCTTTTTTGGAATCAAAAAGTATAGGGAGTATACTCCTGTCCCTTGATGAGGTAATGGGACCAGTTCTATCGCATGTCTTTCTAACAGACAGAACCTCTTGTTTTAAGAGGGTGAGATGTTCTGGTGACATTGCACGTTCCCTTGGAAGGATGGTTGGGGGAGTGCTGGTAAGTTCCAGGCAATAACCATATTGGATAATTTGTAATACCCACTTGTCGGAGGTGATGGTAATTCCAGACAGGTAGGAACTGTGAGATACGTCCCCCGACAGGAGTGAAATGATCGGGGGTAGTGGAGGGAAGTCACTGTTTATTGGCAGGGGAAGTGCGGTTGGAGTTGCCCTCTGCTTCTTCCGTTATTTCCTCTGTAGCTTCCTCGAAAATAACCTCTGGAGAAGTTAGATTGGTCGTTACCTTTATACGAGGAGGAGGGATTCTCTGATGACACTGTTTTTGAGCCGCCTCTATAAAAGGAGCGTCGAAAGGAACCCCTGTTAGATGGTAATTGTAATTCCCCCATGGACTTTGCAGTTTGTGTCTTTTTTTCATTTTTTCTAATGAAGTATCTACTGCTGGTCCGAAAAGATGCTCTTTATCAAAGGGCTGATTGAGTATGGAGGATTGTACCTCCTGCTTGAACCCAGAGATTCGAAGCCAGGCGTGCCTGCGTAACAATATGCTAGTATTAATGGCACAAGATGCTGTCTGCTGCACCCAGTGCACATTTTATGGAAGTGTTGGTGATGAGTTTCCCTTCCTGAATGAGGTCGTTGGCTTTAGTCTTATACTCTTGTGGAAGATGTTGCATGAGTTTTTCCAACTCATCATAGTGAGCCCGATCGTATCTCGCTAACAGAGCTTGAGCATTGGCAATACGCCAATGGTTAGCTGCCTGGGAAGCCACTCTTACCTGAAGCATCAAGAAGTTTCAACTCTTTATCAGGAGGAGGGGCGTCGCCTGTGGTTTGAGAGTTAGCTCTCTTGCAGGCGTTAGATACAACAAGAGTCTAAAGGCAGTTGGCCTTTTATGTATGCAGGGTCTGTAGGAGCGGGCTTATATTTCTTATCCACTCTAGGTGTTAGTATTCTGGCTCTTACTGGGTCTTTGAATACTTAGTCTGTATGTTTCAGCATTCCCTTGAGCATGGGCAAAGTGTTGGTAGACCTTTGTCTGTGTGAATGTTTCTACCAGGAAATCCTCTTCTAGAGGGTCTGTAAGTAGCTCTACCCCGTGGTATTGAGCAGCTCTATTAATAAGTTGCGCAAAGCCAATGTTGTCATCAGGTGGAGAAGGTCTGGAGGGATACAGGACAGGGTCATGTTGATCTGGATCCTTATTATAATCTTCCAAGGGATCAGAGTCCTGTGGTATGTCTTGTGGGATATCCTGATCGTCATCCTGATCCTCATCCCTGTCCCTATAATCTTCGTCCTGTGGCACAGGTGAAGGTGGTGGTTAATTTGATGGTGTAATTAATAACTGAGGGATAGGGGGAGGAGAGGGAGGAATGTAAGGAGGAGAAGGGTTAGTAAACATGTCTTTTTTTTTTTTTTAGAGGTATAGGGGAATCCTTTGAGAGATCCAGCTTCCGTTTTTTGGGAAGAGGGACAAGGAGGTGTCCAGTTTCAGGGTGAATATGGAGTGTTTTCTGTTTTGGATCCAAAGACATGTCTTCAGATCGAGGTTCCTTGGAAGGAGTCTCTTTTTGCTTAGGAGTGGATTTCGACATGGAAGATCTGGGCTCAGTGTCTTTGGGTGCCAAATGTTTGGAGTCTGAGTGCTTCGGTTTAGCTGGTTTAGGGTCTGAAGCTTTCAGAGTGGAATGTTTCGGCTCCGAACCTTTTGTCACGGAGGGTGTCAGCTCCGAGCTTTTAGGTGTGGAGTGCTTCGGGTCCGAGGCTTTAGGCTTGGACGGTTTCGGTTCCGAAGCTTTCGGTTCCGAAGCTTTCGGTTTCGATGACTTCAGCTCCGATGTTTTCGGTATCGAAGGAGTCTTTGGTGCCGATGGTGTGGGAATTGGCACATGTTTCTTTTTATGTTTCGGTGCCGAAGGTGTTGGTTCGGCACCGGAAGAGGGCTGGCTCGAGCCCGAAGGCTTGTGTTTAGGTTTCATAGACGGGCTGGAGGGCAGGGCATCTGAAACCTTTTCTCAGTGTCTACCCGAGCCGGAGGGTGATACCGGAGCCTTAGGTTTTGGTTGACTGGTCACATGGGGATCTGTACTCGCGGTACGTTGACCCGGAGTGACGTTGAGGTCGTCTTCCATGTCGGAGTCAGCTTCGGACACAGAACAGTTCTTCTTCCTCGGCTTCTGCGGATGGACTGTGGGATATCAGATCTTCTCCGAAGATGTCCGGAACGGAGCCGCTGCCGCGTTAAATCTCGGGGCGTCGAGCCCGACGATCAGGGATGGTTTTTTTTTTTATCAGAATGACCGACACGCTTCGCAGGATTTTTCTTCGTGTTACGGGGATAGGCACAGGTTGCAGACCGCGTGCAGGTCGGTGCGTGGAAATTTAGCACAACACCCGGGACATAGCTTGAACGGAGTCCCTTCCATCGACTGCTGGCGTGGTTGGCACGGGTAGGCCCGACGGCCTGCCTCGAAGTTCCCGATCTAAGATTTTCAGGATTTGTACGATGCGCGTCGAATGGGAAACCGCGACCGATAAACACCACCGTTGAGGGAAGAGGATTGCGCATCGAAGGGGTTCGAAAACGATACCGGAGTGCAGCAATACACATCCGAACCCGATGTCTGAAAAAAACAATCTGGGGATGGAGTCGATGCCCATGCGCACTATCACCGAAAGGAGGAGTCACCTACCTTGTGACTACAAAGACTTCTTCGAACAAAAACAAAGTTCAAACATCCGGACCCAACACCAGATGGCGAACTATGCAAAAGCATATGATCTACAGCTCATATGCCTCGAACACACTCTTTATGCATGTCCTAGACATGATGAAGGCAAAGGACCCCAGTTACAGGGATGAGCCTGTCTGAGGTTCTCCAGCCCGACCCCCCCCCCCAAACCAAAATAAGAGTAAGAGACAGGGCATAGACAACTGTGTGCCCAACTAGAATCTTGGTATTACCAGTCAGTAACAATACATCCAAGTTTGAGGGGGTAATAGCCACTGCGCTCAGAATGGTGGAAAACTTAGGGTGTCCCTCCTGAAAGAGTAGACAAAACTGCAGACAAAAAGTTGTCCCACAATCACCGACTCCAGTGGAATTACATTAAGCAGGATAGGGAAACAATGCAGTTCAAAACAAGCATTTGCAATGCAATTGGTCTTGCATTAGTGAAAGTTGGAGCAAATGGTGTTGTAAATGACAATGTATTTTACTTATGTTTATGGAGTGGATGTATGTAGTGTGGAGTTTAATTATATGGGTTGGATTGAACTTAGTTGTGGAATTGTGTGGCGTGGAATAGTGTGGTGTGGATTTGTGTAGTGGAATTATGTTGTCTGGTGTACAGTGGAATTATGTGGTTAGTAATTATGTGGTATTAAATGTACATGAATTATGTGGAATGGGATTGAGTGTTATGGAGTGTAAATATGTGGATTGGTGTGTTGTGGCGTGGTATGTATTAGAATTTAATTATGTGGTGAGCGGTTTAATTGTGTGGCATGATGAAGAATTTTGAGGTGTGAATTGGATGCATTTGATGTGCAAGTGTGTTGATTTGAATTATGTGGTTTGTTGTCGAATTATGTTGTGTAGAATGGAAATGTGTGGAGCTGAATTGTGTGGCGTGGAACTGTGGTATTTTGAGTGAAATTATGCTGATGGGAATTATGGGGCATGGTGTGGAGTGCATTTATATGGATTGTTGCTGTGTGGCATAGTGGTTTTATGTGGGGTGTATTTATGTGGTATTAAGTAGAGTAATTCGGTGACATTGATGAATGTGCACGTATGTGTAGAGGCTATCTTGAATGTATTTTATTATCCGTTATGAATAACGTTAAAGACAGCTGCAGGAGGACTGTCAAAATTATATGCGTTTGCAGGGCCTGTTTTAGCCTCAGTAAGTTGTTGGATGCAAAGTTACTAGACAGGAACCTCCACAACATTTCCAAAAAATAAATAAACACAGATCCCGGAGATGCTGCCAGAAAGAGTAGTTAAATGAAGGGTTTCAGATTATATTGCAACTTGAATGCAGAGCTTTAAACCATCCCTTGCCCATGACTTGGAAAAGTAATAACTTTTTAAACATAATTTAGCCAGTGAATGCAGATTTAATGAATAAAAAGCATCAGCAGCATTTCAAATGTTTAAAAAATGGAAACTCAAAAAATGTTTCTTGAAATAGGATTAGAACCCAGACATACAAAGTGCACGGCAATCTAAATACAAAGTCTTGATCTGCTAGTGTGCTGGGTTTATGACACTGCCCTGGTAACATTACATGTCAAGTCTAATGGCTCAATGAAGGAGGGTGGAGTAGCAGAGGAAGCCATAAATCTCGGCAGGGAGCTCATTTATGGAAAAGAGCAAACTAGCAAAGCAAAGAGGCACACACAGCTCAGCAGGCGCTCTTGTGAGAAAATAGCTGCTGTGTGAAAAGTGTGGTAAAGCAGAAAGAATACAGAGGAGCAGGACAGCATGCCAGGTCCGTCATGTGGGGGAAGTGCACGGAGCAGAGATGCACAGTGGTGAGAGCCATAAAAGCACAGATGTGGGGAAAAGAGCAACAGTAGGAGACAGCTGAAACAGCCCTGCCGCTGCACATCGGGGTTGAACTAACGCCAATTAAGTCATTTTCCCCTCATTCCAGCACAAAAATTAGAAACATTGAGCAATAAATCTTACAGGCTACAAATAAATGAATAGTGCGCTAAACACAAAACATGTACAACAAAAAGCACCGTAAATGTGGCCTGAAAATAAAGCGCCCGTTGCGTTTCAAAATCGTAATGTTTTTATTTATGTAGCTAAAACAAAGTACTGCTTTGATAATTTGGACAAGCACAGTGGCACACAATAATGGGTGCAGACTGCAAATAAACAGCGTGCTGCGTGGTGATAGTGTTTTTAAAATAGAAAGCACAGAGTCTATTGGTGGCCGCGGATGAGTGTGAAAATAAGGGTAGGTTTAAGGTGCTTTGCAGCATCGTATAGCACCTTCAACAACAACAAAAAATTAGAATAAAAACATTTATAAAGTGATTTATAAACACAAATACATTAATTTCAGAAACATACATTTCTAATTTTGTTTCACATTATAAAACAATTTTAGATTAAATATAAAAATACTTTAAATTAATCTATAGTATCGTAATGATGCAGATAAACGTCAGATACCGATAAATTACGTACTGCAAACAAACGTGTGGTGTAAAAACCCAGTTTTGGCTGAAAGAGTGTAGTGTGCATTTTTAACCAGTTTATTTTCATGTTTACGTTCAGGGCACAAGTCCTGTGGAAACTAGGAAGGGGACTTACCATATTTTGAAGGGACGTGGTAATTTTGAAGAGTGCTTCACGTTTGCAGTTCACCTCAAGGTCAGGTTATAGCCAAACACTTTCGAGGAATACAAAACGCCGCAGTAATGGGGCCAAGGTGCCCTCTCTTAGACTCGGTAGGGGGCACACACGAGTGAGCCATTAAAGACCCCGGCAGTGGGGCAGCAGGGGGCAAGCGAGGATGGCCAGCTTGCAGCTGACTGGCTCCCTGGAGTTGCATGCCCAGTCAAAGTGCAGCAGCAGTAACCAGCAAAGTGGGAGGAAGAGCGGCTACTTGCGCACGGGCACAAGCACAGACAATTAGTTTTTCGTGCAGCTGGGGCCAGGAGCGACGCCTGGGGAGCCGGCCCAAGTACTAGGAGATTAAAAAGCAGTGGCACAGCAGGCCGCCCAAGCACAGCATTTCGCTAGACTCCTCCTGCTTGAGCGTCAGCAAGCATGCAGACTCCAGGCACTGCCACCTCGTCTCGGCATCAGAGAGCGAGTCCGAGCAGGAGGGCTGGTACCAGGCGCAGCGTCCATATCGGGCTCCCGTAAACAAAGTAATTTACAAGTATCAAGCAGCACCGGCCGTGAAGCAGCATAGCGCGTGCAGAAATGCTGCGCTGTACAAAACGAAATAAAGGCGCATGGTTGCTTAAAGAGAAAGCAACTAAAGTAACAAGCATTTGCAATGCAATAGGTCTCGCATTCACGCGAGTTTGAGCTACTGGCATTGTAAATGACAATGCCTTCTATTTATGTTTTGGGTTTTAAAACAAATAAAAGGTGCAGTACCACAAGCTGTTCCTAGAGGTCCCTAATGAGCAAGGTACCAGCACTGCTCGTCTAGGTGGAGCACCTCAAGCTGCTCCTAGAGGTCCCTAGTGAGCATCATAAACTTTGAAGATATGGTAAATCCACCCTACCCATAATGCATTGCATGCAAGACAGTACCACGAGTACATTCAAATAGCTATGCCCATATATACAATTAGTAGCTTTGAAATGTGAAAAGAATTACATCAATTCCGGATAAGGTTAGGTTGTACTGATGAAGGGAAATTTTGGAGCTGATGAAGGGAAATTTATAGAAGATCTAATATAAATGTGAGATGTGGTAGGTGCAGTACTGCACGCTGCTCCTAGAGGTCCTTAGAGAGCAAAGAACCAGCACTGCCAGCACCGCAAGCTGCTCCTAGAGGTCCCTAGTAAGCAAGGCGCCAGCACTGCCAGTACTGCAAGCTGCTCCTAGAGGTCCCTAGTGAGCATCATAAACTTTTGGTCACATATGGTACTCCCATAATGCATTGCATGCAAGACAGTACCACAGTACATTCAAATAGCTATGTCCATCTATACAATTAGTAGCTCTGATCTATAACAAAAGAATTATTATATTAATTCCGGATTAGGTTATGCTCTATGTGGAGCTAATGAAGGGAAATTTATAGAAGGTCTAATATAGATGTGTAGGGGAGGTACCGCAAGCTGCGTCTAGAGGTCCATAGTGAGCATCAAACTTTGAAGATATGGTAAATCCATCCTACCCATAAAGCATTGCATGCAAGACAGTACCACAGTACATTCAATATATACAATTAGTAGCTTTGAAATGTGACAAAAGAATTATTTTATTAATTCCAGATTAGGTTGTACTCTATGTGGAGCTGAAGAAGGGAAGTGTATATATAAATGTGAGGTGTAGGTGCAGTACCGCAAGCTGCGGCTACAGGTCCCTGGTGACATCAAACCTTTGGTCAAATATGGTATTCTCAGAATGCATTGCATGCAAGACAGTACCACGAGTATATTCATATAGCTATGTCCATATATACAGTTAGTAGCTTTGAAATGTGACAAAAGAATTATTTTATTAATTCCGGATTAGGTTATACTCTATGTGGAGCTGATGAAGGGAAATTCATAGAAGGTCTAATATAGATGTGTAGGTGAGGTACCGCAAGCTGCGCCTAGAGTTTCCTAGTGAGCATCAAACTTTTGGTCACATATGGTACTCCCATAATGCATTGCATGCAAGACAGTACCACAAGTACATTCAAATAGCTATGTCCATATATACAATTAATAGCTTTGAACTGAAACAAAAGAATTATTACATTAATCCCGGATTAGGTTGCACTCTAAGTGGAGCTGATGAAGGGAAATTTATAGAAGGTCTAATATAAATGTGAGATGTGCTAGCGAGTAAAGTAACCACTGCCAGCCATGTTTAGGACCAAGTGAGTGTCCTGTCTGAAGGCCTTTAAGAAAATAGTGCCTTGAGACTAATTAAAATCTAGGGCGTAACAACACATGTAATAGGGGATATCCTCATGGGAGGTTACAAAAAGAGACAGGGCGGTACTAAGGAGGGACTACAAAGCTTAATGACCAATGAAAAGCCACCATTTACAAAGGACAGGAGCCAATTAAAAAGATGGGCAGGAAGTAGGCAGAGCTTTATGCACATATCCTGAATACAGCATGTCTCGAAGAGACAGCGAAAGCGCTGCCTAGGCGAGACCTAAAAACATCAAACAATAAAGTGCTGCGAAGCGCTGCGACCGACCGTGAAGCGGGGAGGAAGGTGCACGGTCCATGATCAGGCGCTGCGCTGTCAGGAAAACAGGGTGGGTTAGGGAGGACCTGTGACATTAAAGAAAATAGTCCTCAAAGACTATTTAAAACATGCCGTGTTACAACACAAGTAAAAGGTCCAGTCCTCATGGGAGGTTACAAATGTAGAAAAGGCGGTACCAAGGAAGGACTAACAAGCCTCATGATGAATCGGAAGCCAGCGTTTACGAAGGACAATGGCACAAGCCAATTAAAAATAAGGGCGGAGAGTTGGCGCGGCTTCTAGTGCATACCCCAATACAGCATGCCTCGCAGAGTGATCAGCGCATGCGCGCTGCCGCTAGGCTCGACCTAAAAACATACAAGGGCAGGGAGGCGTAGCTTCTCAAAATCAAGTAAAGGACTTTAATACAACAATAAGCAGGTCCTGCGGGATCCACACATTTTATTAAAAATTGCACAATCTATTTGAAAATAATGAAAATAATATATATTTTTAAACAAACAGGTTAAGGGTTACACATAGGTGCTTCCACTTTAGGGTCATCAGCCTTAAAGCATCCACAATCTCTCACGAGAGCCAAATGCTCTATTTTCAGACACACCAAGGCAAAGCAGTCGGCATATAAAAGGGGAGGCTCAGGAGTAGGTTAACAATGAGAATTCAACATAACAGATGGTAAAGAACTGTGTTCCTAGTTATTGAAGTCTTATGAAAACCTTGTAAAATACCAATAATTCTCTAAATTGAGACTAAGGAGAAGAACCAACCAATACTAGCTCGTCCAACCTTCAAATCTAACTTTGCATTAGAATCAATACAAAAAAATGCTTACTCAACATATAAACTGATCTCCACGGGAAATATTCACTAAATGGAATATTCACATAACCACTGTATCCACATTTTCAGGAGTCAAATGAGCGCTTGATTACCTGGCAAGTGCCTTTTTTAATGTTGATAACTGGAACTTGTACACACTTGTACAAAGCACTCCATCTAGCCATGGGTGGTTTAAAAGTTGGAGAAAATGCCCTTGACACAGAACTTCCTAGTTTCAAGTCTTAAGTTCAGTTCATTTCATCTCAAAAACCTCTTCAGATCCAAAGACTACTAAGCATGATACTAGTGTATGGAGTCGAAAACAGGCATTTTAATGAAAAGATTATCTTTTTAGGCATGAGGATAAACATGTGCAAAAACTGACTAGAAGACCAAGAAACGTTGCTCACCAATGTAATGGAGCATCTCATCAACCAGCCTACAGATATACTTTGCTAATTTCCACATGTACTTCAACTCTCCTTCATGCTTAAGGTTAAAGGAGTTGAATTAAATTACTTTCAATTCCCCATTAGGAACAGGTTTCCAGATGGTTAAAAAAGTCTTGCCCAAACTCTCAAGGAAAAGCTTTATGGCCAGAATGGTAAAGAATTACCTTTGCTAAGGATTCTCTCTCTAAACTACAGTTGGAGGCCTTTCGTTTGAGTCTTGGACAGTCAGTCCTTGGCAGATCACTTTTTCCTCAATGGTGTCCCATGGCCAAAATACTAATCCAGCCCACTGGATAACCTTCAATTGCGCAATAGGAGTAATTTGGTTACGTGCAAGGAGGGGATTAGAAGCTAAGATTTAGTACAACACTAAACACTCAAAAGGGAAGTGGCCCACAAAAAAAAGAAATGTCAAAAGTGCATCATTAAAATTATTATGTGCATGCTTAAAATAGTAAGTAGGAGGACAACCTCAGTTCACATATTTACTGTGTTAATTAACTGAAAAATAAGTATTGAAATTGCATTTATATAGCGCTTACTACCACTGACGAGGAGATGAAGTAGAGAGATTAAAAAAACTACCAATGTCCGGTCAGTATTTTACTAAAAAGTTAAGTTACATTTTTGACCCACATACCAGTGAGGCCTATTGCGGAACTGTGGCAGTAATTAAAAGGGCTGTATCTGGTGAGGTCACACTCATTAGCAATCCTGTTCCATGGGCACAATAATAACGCACTCTAGCTGAATAGCCAAGTTATTTTTTTTATGAACAGTTTTACAGGGCTGTAAGTCAGCAAACAATGGTTATGCCAGGAGGCAGGGGAAGTAAAAAACTCAGTCAGTATGAATTGGCAAGTAAGAAGCCAGTTACCTGTAGTTGCATTTTTGAAGCTTGAAACTTTTTGATTCACATGCTTGGCACAATTTCGCCATTTGATGGTTGGGTCCGGAAGAGTTTGTTTTTCTAACCTTTTCTTAGTTTGTAATTGGGTATCGACATAGGCAGAGTCAGTGTACGACGTCCACCGTAATCCCTCAAAGCCCATGTACCAGTACAGTGTCGAAAATGCGTAGCATGGCCTTCGTAAAAGGCCTTCAGTTGCAGCGTTAATGGATCTGGAAATCTAGAATGTATGAGGCCTAGGTTTGAGATCAGCTCCAATGAAGAGTGGGAGAGAAGCTGATTGGCAAACTGATGCCTTTGTGCCCTCTCTAGAGTTAGTGTGGCAGGAAAGGGCTGATTACCGGTTTGATTTATGCTTCTTCTATGACTTATCTAAACACTACAACTCCAAGATGATCTGCCATTGTAACTACTTGGGGAGCAGGACATTCATTCTGACTTTCACCGGTCACGGTTTGGAGTCTTGCGTTGTTTGACAACATACAGCATCGCCTTACGGTTCAATTAACCCTCTGATTCATTTGTCACAGGCCCTGGAATCGTGCTAAGTCCCCAGGCACCACAGACATACTTTGTGAGGAAGCTGAAGTTAGAAGAATCAATCAGAAAAAGTATTATCGAAGGTAACCTACTAACCACAGATTGCTCACTATTAGAACAGATATCAAAGCAGTACCTCCTAAAGGTGAAGGGTCTGTAGAGTGTTCAGACCAAAAGTTCTGTAGGACTGAACTGGCTGTCAAGGCAGTGGTGCTCATGAACATGTTGAAGGAAGCTGGCTCTGTATATACTATACCAGAGTAAGGTATAGTGTGCAGAGTCCAATGGATCCCAAGAGGCTTTAGTAGATAATACTAAAAGCTCTATTTGTGCTAGTGTGGTCGAGCCGTTAGGCTTACAGGGCTGTGTTAAGCACAACAACAAAGTGCAAGCATCCGAGCCCAACACCAGATGGCGATCTAATGCACAGTGTGAGCTCTGCAGCTCACATGCCTCGAACATAGGCATTCCCGCATGTCAAAGCAGGGGAAGCAGCCTTGGCCCTGGTGGACTGAGCCTTCAGCTCTTCAAGGCTGCTTGGTCAGTGCATAGCAGATTTTAATGCAGAGGACTATACACAGTCTTTTTTTGTACCACCTTATCTTTCTTTGCTACCAAGAACCCCACAAAAAGCTTAGCCCCCACCCGAATGTCTTTAGTATGATCAATGCCAAAGCTTAAGGGTATCTGAGGTCCAGTCGATGGAGTCTTCTCTTTTAGGGATGCGGCACAACAAAGAAAGAGGGCGGATGATGGATTGCCCAACATGAAAAGGAGTCACAACTTCTGTCAACAAGCATTTGCAATGCAATAGGTCTCGCATTTAGAAGAGTTAGAGCTATTGACGTTGTAAATGATAATGTCTTTTAGCTATGTGTTTTGGTTTGGAGTGTAGTGGGTGTATGTGGCGTGGTGTGGAATTATGTGGGTTGTATTGGGATTGTGTGGGGTGGAATTGTGTGGGGTGGAATTGTGTGGTGTGGAGTGGATTTGTGTAGCGGAATTATGCAGCATGGTGAATAGATGGGGTGAGAGCTGCAAAGAATAAATAGAAAGGAAGAGAGGGGAATTGGTAGTTTCTGCTGGAAGTGGTGAATGAACTCCAGACAGAGGAGCAGAAAGTGTGTGAGAAAGAGAGAAAGAGAGCAGGCGACAGACGCATAAAGAGGAAGGACCTGTGTATGCAGAAGACACCCCAAGAAGAGGAGGAGAGCGCGGAAGTGAGGAACGGAAACTTTGAAAAGGCGCTGGAAAGAAATTGTGCTTAGTATGTGTGAGCAGGCAGTATAGAGCGGAGATAAGAAGTGTGAGGGATGACAAGGGCCTGTGGGATTGCGAGATGAGAGGGGGTGAAGCAGTAGACCGTTTTGCTTTCAAATGTATCGGTTTAGGTTAACATTCCTGACTGGACAAAACTTTAATTTTTCACAAGTGGACTGAGAGCACAGGTAGGAGAACCTTTTAAAGTTTGCCAGATTATGGGTCAAGAGGACACACTCAAATTGGTTGGGGTTGGTGGAGGTTAAAAAGGAGACTGCTTTTATAGGAAGGTTTGAGAGGCAAGGAGAAAAACTCCATCTAGTAACAAATGTGTGTGACCCGTAGAGAATATATTTGATAAAAAATACGATGCAAAGAGCTGATATTCTCAAAACGTACGGTACTGCAAAGTTCTTTTCTGTTTATATATGGGTCTCCTACAACATAATTATGCAAGTTAACAGTTTTCTCAGAATTCTGAAGATCATACAAAATTATGCACAACATTCAAGATGTGTGACGAATTCTTTTGATGAAAAGTAAAGCAAATGCTCATATGGCTTTACAATAAGTCAATGACTCTGCATGTGTTTAATAAAATCTACTTTTAAGGAGTATATATGCTGGGTTAGGCACATGGAGAAAATTATTCTGCTAACATTGTTCTTTTCATTAGTGTACACATGCCAATAGTTTGCGCAATTAAAACTTTGTAGCCGGACTTGTTTATGCAGCTACGCACAGATACCGATCTTCACTCATGCGCTTTCCAAGTGCGAAAACTGGAGAATATTTTGACAGTAACTATTCACCTGCACACACCGAGACCACTTACTTGATATGGCAGTAGTAACATGTATGCTGAGATGTCTGCCCCACTAGTAGAGCTGGAGTTAAGAAACAAGTGAAAAAGTGTCCACCCCGCCTACAACGCATGCCAGGAATGCTCTGCAATGATGTTGGTTAATAATCATACATTAGCAAACATATGCTAACCATATTTATATAACTTGCCACTAAGAGGGTTGGCAGTAGAAGTTCCGCTCTGTTTTATAATACTGCAGTGCTTTTATCTGATGCCACACCTACCACTACTGCAGCTCTTGATATTACGCAAACAAATGTGAATCCTCCGCCCTTAAAAAAATCAAACCAGGCAAAGCAATGCTGCAGGTACAGCAGCAGATTGAAGGGTTGATTAGCATCACTTGCAAAGTAATGTAGCTCTGAGAAATAATTCTTTCTGGAGTGAACCGAGAAACAATCTTGGTGAGGTCTCTTACCCTTGGAGCATGCCCAATGGCACAAAGAGCTAACCATAACAGCTATGTTGATAGTGCCTCTCTGAGATCGTTTCCTGTATACCTATGCAGACATTGTTCAAGCGCGAGCCTGCAGTTCCATAATACTAGACCTGCCAAACTTAAAAAGTTTAACTTATTGCTAACTGAAAAAGTGCCACTCAGATTCATGTGAGGGCTGCCCAGTGCAAACAAAGCTCCTATCTGGATCAGGTTGTTAATAGGCATCACGTTGGTCCCTCAGAACGTGTGAGGCCAGGCAGTAAAAAAACAGAACATGTCCACACTCACTCTTCCTCTCAGCCACCCGGCTCAATGTAACAGATGACGAGAAAGAATCTCTTCGTCACATACAGTACATGACGTTTTGTGCTTGAGAAAAGCAGGGATGCATACACCTCCATGAAGGATTACAGCAAACTTTTGACGGTGGAAATGCTGAGAAAACACACTTGTTTAGCCTTGTCTACACGCACGAAGTTAGGCTAATTAATACATTACAGACGTTTTGCGCTCGAGAAAATCAGGGATGCGTACACCTCCATCGAGGATTACAGCTAACTTTTCACGGTGGAAATGCGAAGAAAACACACCTGATTAGCCTTGACCACGCGCACGAAGTTATACTGAATAATACGTTACAGGAGTTTTGCACTCGAGAAAAGCAGGGATGCATACACCTCCATCGAGGATTACAGCTAACTTTTTACGGTGGAAGTCCAGAAGACAATGCCTACGTCGCGTTGTGTAGTAACATCACGACTCACACTTGCGCAGTGAATCTGCTTAATGCCTCGCCCACTGCGAATCGTGCTTGTTGAGAGTAGCCAAAGAAAGTTAAAAAAAAAAAAATGTGGTGAAGCATGAAGCGAGGCGGCCTGCCGTGGGGAGGGAGCGTCTTACTGCAGATTTGGCTTGTTTATGTGACTAAGCGTATCTGTTGTTTCCCAAACAGTATGCTTGGTGCGGCGCCCGTGGCTACTTTTTACGGCGCACTGGGGTGCCGCGACACATATTGTGAACCACTGAGAAGCTGTTGATATTAAGTAAAAAAGCATTTGCAATGCAATAGGTCTCGCATTATTAAAGTTTGAGCTATTGGTGTTGCATTATTTAGCAATGCCAATAGGTCAAACTTTAATAATGCGAGACCTATTGCATTGCAAATGCTTGTTTTTGTAGTAAACAGTGGTGCGCGCGCACCACAGAGGAGCGGGGGCCAGGGAGCGCGGCAGCGAGGCGAACGCGCGCTGCTGCGCGTTCTGGCCACCGTCGGGAATGGGAGGAGCGAAGGCGGGACATGCGCCCGCCTTTGCCCAATCGCGTGCCGTTTTTCTAAAAACGCACGCTACAGCCAATGAGGGCTTCTGAAAACAAAACCACACGCACGAGCGTGTGGGTCGTTTTCAGAAGCCCTTTCTAGAGGTCTCGCGCTGCGCGAGCAGTGCTGCGCACTGCAACGCAGGCGCGAGACCTAAAAAGGATATCCTAGGCCTCAACATCCGCTTGTCTGGGGAAAAATGTGGTGCAGGGTGGGTGACTGAGAGAAGATTGGAGCCCACTTATGCAACTCAGCTGAATTAGTCGCAATGGGGGAAGGGAATCAGAAGACTGAGGATCGTCGGAAAACGCAACAAGCAGCTAATCACTGGCTTGAAAAGGGGTGTCCACAAGGAATGTCAGGACCACATTAAGATCCAGATCCTGCTGTGGCAAAAGAAACAGAGCGCTGTGCAAACCCTTCAATAAACCGCATCACAACAGGTGATTTAAACAAGGACGGGTGCTCTGGAAAAAGCAAAAAGACCTAAAGGGCCAACAGACACCCTTTAAAAGTACCCACTTCAAGACCTTGCTAGGCCAAAGCCTAATTAAACAAAACACCTGAGAGTTTGGATTTTAGGGGGTCTGTGTTGTGACCTCCACTTCAGGCCTCATATTGGACCCTAGTATCACTGTCCTTGTCCAATCCAGAGCCATTAGGATGACTTGGGTCCAGTGTTACTGATCTTCTTTGGGAACTCAGGGTAGGTAAGGCGGAAAGGCGTACAGGAGGCCCATGCTCCACTATAGCCAAAATGAGTTTAGTAGTGAGAACTTGTTTGAGAACTACAAAGCTTCAAGGTTTTGACACTGTTGTAGACGGCGGCGAGAGGTCCAGCGAGAGTCCTCTCTGCTGTTTGATGCTGTGTACCACCTTGTGGTACAACAGACATTTGCCAGGTGTCAACAACTGAACTCATCTGCTCTGCCTAATCTGGCCAGGTGGTTCATAATCCGGGAGATGCCCTTGCAAGCTTGCCACAGTCAGCTGTCAAGGTAGGGGGAAACTGGTATACCCAAGCTTCCAAAATGTGTGCTGAACATAGACTTCACTTTCATTAACACCTGAGCGGCACTTTTAAGGACATCTGGGAGCACAGCAGACTGGAAAGGCTCCTGGTCAACCTTCAACAACAGGTAATGTCTGTGGGACTGCAGGACAGGCACACAATAAGTACACAACCTGCAGGTTCAATGCTATGATCCAGGGCAGACAGAACCTGGGCCAGTGTGACCTTTTTGAATTTGTCCTCCCCCAGAAAGATGTTTAGATGGTGAAGATCTAGAACAGGATAAAAGGCTCCATCCTTCTTCAGTACAAGGAAATAGCAGGAGTAACTATTCTGAGCCCAGAACACTCTTGATGGCCTCTATCTGTCCACCTCTTAAAGATGAACAGGTGCATCTGATAGTCCTGTTGGACCATGTGAAAGATCCACCTGTCGGATGTGACAGATTGCGACCCTTGAAGAAAATGTTTGATCCTGCCTCAGAAAGGGTGGTTGGTTGTCGCCAATAGCATAATGTGGCTTGGAGGCTGATGCAGCAGGAAAATGGTGTCCATGGTGGCCTGCACAATCTCCTTGATCCCTGTGCACTAAAGGGCTTGGGTGACTGTTGAGGGGGTAGGTTGGTGTGCTGGAGGAGGTTGGCGTTTTATGAAGGTCAACCCTATCAAATAGCCTTGCAAGTGCCAAAACTGATAAGGAAACTGTCTGCCAAGGGTGGGAAGGCCCAAGAAACGTGCTGTTGCTTTACTTTCCTTTAAGCATTCAAGGGCAGAATCAGACTTCTCGCAAAAAACTGGAGGACCCATCAAAAATGCATATACATAAGGGATGCCTGCACATCTCCAGAAAAGCCTGTGTATTGCCTCCATGCATTACAACGGAGCACTGCACTTGTGCCAACCACTTGCCCCTAGAGATTGCTCGCCTCCAGCAAAAAGTAGTATCCAGACCAGACAATCGTATATTTGGCTGCATCCTGGCCATCTTGAATAATTTGACCCAAAAATGCCCTAAACTCCTTCAAGACTGCAGGCAAGATTTTGCTTGCCATGTCCCACAGGGAGTCGCTTACATAATGCCTAAATTCTTTCGACTCACACAATCTGGAGGAGTCATGCGGAGTACATTAGAATTCACTTTGCTAGTGAAAGCCTTCACCAACAAACTGTCACGAGTATATTGCGGTGTAAGAAAATCTAGGTCACCTGGCACCATATTGTGGCATTTAGCCTTCTGCCTGTTATCCAGCAGGCAAGGCTTAGATCATGTGCAATAAGTGTGTCAGTTATGGTTTCATTGAAAGCAAGTAAGGACTCAGACAAGACTGGCTCAGTGTGCAAAACCACAGTGAGTTAATTTGTCTTGACTTCAATAAAAAGGCAGCTGTAGGTCCAGGACCCTCAGATGAAAGTTGTTGGTCCTAGCCCTCTCTGCAGGGTCATCCCCCAAACGTTTTGCATTTACAACCTCCACTTTTTTGCTGAATTTGTTTTTGCTGACCTTAAGACTGTGCACTTGACCACTACTAACCAGTGCTAAAGTGCTTGTGTTCTCTACCTAAAACACAGTAAAATTGGCTTACACCCATTTGGCACATTTTATTTACTTGTAAGTCCCTAGTAAAGTGCCACTACCTGTGCCCTGGGCTTGTAAATTAAATACTACTAGTGGCCTGCGTCTTACTGCACTAATTTTTCCCGAATGACACAAATTCAAGTGGTTCAGTGATGGGACCGCTCCCCTTGCTAGGAGGTATTTTCACTACAGCCTAATTCAACTTCATGATATGTTGTGCTGAACTATCGACAGACTCCTTCGTATCCTTGCCATTCATTGCATTACCGGACATCACTGATTAAACCTTACAAACTGCAATATTAACAGGCAGCAATCACCATTCCCGTGCTCCTTTTGTCCTGATGATGACCTGATAAATTGTGAAAGATCGAAACGCAGTCGACATTTCTGGCTGAAAAAGGCACTTATTGTGCAATGATATACATATGAACACTTTCATCCATGTAATTTCATGTACAATACAGGATTGTTGTTACACAAACAGAAGCAACAGCGAAAAGTATCACTTTGGACTGTCAACCATAATTTCATGAGCACTGCGTGTTCACTTTGCCCATTGAGAATTCTTTATATTTAATACTTGATGCAGTCATTAATCGAGTATATATACACATTATATGTACATATATATATATATATACATACACATAAATATACATATTCACATTCATTATATTCACAGAAAAAAAACGAAGGTTACAGGGACATTGTAGTTGGGCTCAGATTTCACTCGAACAAAACCATAGAAATTCAGCAGTTATAGTTACGTGAGCTAACCTAAACTTACGCCCCTGCAAGGCACTGCTTATGACCTCACATATTACATTACTCATGAAAGGTCAGTAACATCACTCATGACATCTCAAATGACACCACTGACGACATCATCCAGTGTTAGTTTTTTTTTTTATAAGAGTTTATGATTGTTAAGCATATATTCTAAGCTACTACAAAACTTAAATTAGTATACTAGGTATACCGAGTGATGCTACTTCTAACAAATTATGTGAGTGACTGTGGGTGTGAGAGTTACTGGGTGTGTGAGTGGCTGTATGGGTGGGTGTGTGAGACTCGGAGTCTGAATGGCTGTGCGAGTGAGTGGATGTTTGGTCAAAAGAGTTGGTGTGTGTGAGGGGCTGTATTGGAGTGAGTGTGTATGGCTGTATGGGTGAACAAGCTGATATGAGAGTGCTTCTATGGATGTGGGAATGGGTAGGTTAGTAGTAGTGCAAGTGCTTGTACGGATGAGTTAGTGGTTGCATGAGTACTGTATGGGTGAGTGGTTTTGTAAGTGGCTGTATCAGAGAGTTACTGGGTGTGTGAGTGGCTCTATGGATTAATGGGTGGTTGTGTGAGTAATTCTATGCGTATGTGAATGAGTATGTGAGTGGTTGTGTGGGTAAGTGCGTGTATGAGTGGTTGTATGGGGGTGGGAGTGGTTCTGTGGATGATAGTGATGTCAACACTGATGTCACTGAACATGTAATGAGTGATGTAATATGAGAGGGGGCTCATTTCCCAAAAGCGCGTTTAAAAAAATATATACATATTTTTGCTGGAACCACTGTTCGGTGAAAATTCAACTAAAAATAATGTTCTTTAGCCCTGTTGGGGTCCCAGGCAGAACCCAGGACCAGATCTAGGGAGTCACAGTATTCCTACCCCGTAGGGCTGTAGCGGTGTCTAAAATCCCTTTGGGAAATTGCATAGGAAAATGTGTTTGGGGACCTTCCCCTTTTTCTCTGCCCCCGCTAGACGGATCACCCCCCAAACAAATTTCAAGACAGCAGCTGAAGTGAGTGTCGTACTAATTTAGAAATTTTTGCGACGATTCGTCAAACTGAGCCAAAGATATTCACAAAAACAATCTTCCTAGAAACTAACTCTGGTTGTGGGCGTCGGGTGCAGAGTGGTGCAAACTCGCGGATCCTTGCGGAGCTGGAGTCTGTTTGAACAAATACGGTGTTCACGGGAGACAGTCTTTGGGATTGAAGGCAGGGAGGTCCACCGGGTTTCTAGAGGTTGCTGGCTGCAGGACACACCGGGATTTCGCTGGAGCAGTTTCAAGGTGGGGACAAGCCGGTAGGGCTGGGGCCAAGTCAGTGGGCGTCCTCCTCTTGTTAGCTTCAGCACGGCTGTTCAGTCCTTTTCTTCTTGTAGTTTGTCTGAGGAAGCAAGGTTCAGGAGTGCCCCGAAATACTAGATTTAGGGGTGTTACAGGTAGGTAAAAAGGTTGGGACCAATGGGTCCCTTCCCTGGGGTAGGTACACCCCCTATTATGCCACCCTCCAGTGGGAGGGGGGCATAAGCATTTCCCTGGTTGGCTGGGTCCCCCATCTTCAAGATGGCGGGGACTGAGTTGTGCTTCACCTCACCTCCCCCACCTGAGGGGTGGGCACACCTCTCTTCCTCACTTGTTTTTCCCACTGATTCTCCCACCCAAAGTGGGGGTCAGAACCAGTGGGGGCAAGTTGCTGAAAGCAGCAAGTGGCCTGGGGAAGCTCACAAAGGTGGCAAGCCTTTAAAGCTTACCCTTCATGGACCTGCCCATCCTGGGGAGGAGGCTTGGCACCTCGCCCCAGGATGTGCATGGTTTCAGGCCCCCGAGAGCAGCAGGCTCTTGACCCAGGGGTCCAGAAACATTTCTGGTGGTGGCAGCTGAAAGCAGCCACTCAGCCTGGACACTAGAGGTGGGTTAGTTTTCAGGGGGCATCTCTAAGATACCCTCTGTGTACATTTTTCATTAAATCCCACACTGGCATCAGTGTGGGTTTAATGTGCTGAGAAGTTTGATATTAAACTTCAGTTTTCAGTGTAGCCATTATGGTGCTGTGGAGTTCGTAATGACCGACTCCCAGCACCATATACTCCCAATGCAGCACTGCACTTACGAAGTCCAAGAGTGGACTTAGACACTGTAGGGGTACAGGGCTCATGCACCTGTACCCTCACCACTGGTATAGTGCACCCAGCTAGAAGGGTGACTGATCTATGCCAGGGCAGTGGGTTGTAGGCATGGCACACAGGGATCTTCACTTTGTTCTGCACCAAGACACGCAGCCTGGTAAGGCAGTGTGTGAGTTTAATGGTACAAGACCTCCAAGGGTTGCAGCACTACTTGTGCCACACTTAGAGGTCTTCTCTGGTCACAGTGCCCTGGGTACCTGTGGTACCATTTACCAGGGGCCAAAGATGACAATTGGGTTTTGTTTTCAATGCAGTTTTAGGGAAAGAACATAGGCCCTGGGTACCAGATTAGCAGGTGCCCAGGCCACACACTGTCAATGCACATCAGCAATTCAGCAAAAAATGAGGGCACTTTCTCAACACCATAGACACAAAATCTGTCTGAGGGACTAAAGATTGGCATGTTCAGGGAACTAAGGCCTTACTTAGAGCATGCCTCATACCACAGCAAATTATTTTCCTGAACGACAGTGCAACAGACTTACTGTCTTGGTCTCGCCAAGATCAAGGACTTGAACACACCTCGGATTCCCTCGCTTTCACACTGAGGGTTGGCAAAATTATACACAACATAGTGAGGATACATTGGATGCCATACTACACAATGGTTCTTACAATTAATCAGACCCCAATACGAATGGATGGCTGGTTTGGCATATCGACACAAATAGGTGTCAGTCAAGATTCAGGAGTACCACCAAAAGGTTTAGTATCCATAGGCCTGACCAACGCTACGAATAACAAGAACACTCGGGTGGTGACATCTTAGTGTTGGGAAGTTATGCCTAGAGTGGCTAAAGACCTCAACACTGTCCCAGGTGAAACACATCCTTACTCTCAGATGACATGGATCTTGGGGATTTTTTGTTAGGTCCCCAGAAGACATGGCAGAAGCGCTTCCTTTATGCTATTTATAACGAGGCAAGGAAAAATCTCCCAGCAGAAGGCTGCTGAGAAATTGCGTGAGATTGACAGGGTTAACCTAGAAAAGGCTTTGGCAGTGGTCGACAATGGCATGACCACACTGACATCCAGAATTTATTCACTGGACAACATTGTGTCTTCTGCAATAGATCTAATCGAACAGGATTTGGCTATTCTTCAATATGGGCAATCGCGATCCATTCCATTATTGAGCTGGCCGCTGCAATCACTGCGTTCTGGTCATGTGCCCTGGCAATATATCAACGGTATGCCTCTGTTTTTGCATACAATCTAACAAAGACAGACAACAATGGCATGAAGAGATGCAAAATATACAAAGCTGCACATTGAAAAATTGGACCAATTACCTTTTACCGTGGCTGAGTCACTCCACAAAATGGTTAATCCATGGGTATATTACACAGCCAGTCACGACATTCCAATTTCAGTATTGTCTACAGTATCACCAGGTAGAGAGGTATCAAGCGTTGGGAATGGGGTACATACATAAATCTTGGGATCTGCCGCACAAATTTAGATGCAGGAATGGGGGCACTGAAGTTTCTCAGCGGTTCAGACAGAGTTCTTGAAGTGGCTCTCTAATTTGTCAGGCTATTTTGCTTCACGGAGCCTGTATTGCTTCAGTTGCAAACCTATTGTGTGACTTGAAAGGATCCCCAGCTGCCGTGATTCATCCGGTGTTCAAACTGCTCTAGAATGGGAGCTATCTGATGTTGAATGATCAAGGTTTTTGTGGGATGGTACTGGGCATCGCATATCTGGTCACAGTAAGTTCCAGGGTTACTTGTATGCAAGTATTGTTTCCACCGACCTACATAGTTAGGGAGGCAACGCTATGGCCTTCGTTGGATGTTTCCTTTATACGGTTTGATTCTCTGAGCAGACTGAAAGCCATGCTGTTATAGAAGGATGTGGCCTTAACCTCAGCCCGAGAGACTTTTGTTCTCCAAGTTGCAAGGTCTTCGGCTGAGATGCAGGCGCTAGTCCCAACGAACTTCCTGCTTCATTTTGGGAAAATAGTACATCGTATCTTTAACATGTCTGATACGAAGGGGATCATGCACCTATTTAAGAGCATAGGTTCTGGACTATTAAGCACCTTTCAGACAATCTACGGAGTTATTCCATCATTTATACACTCCATATTGGGAAGCGTTTTTGGAGGGCTTACGCTGGTATTACTACTTGTAGTAGGCATCATGGTTTTAATTTTCCTGCTCCGTAATAGACGGCCCAGTTTCCAAAGAGATGGAAAAAGGACTCCTGGTGCGAAGTTGCCATGAGGCATGGTACTCCATCAGGGTGTACCTCGGCTTCCGGAGCTAAGTGAGCATTGGTTCCTTTCGTTCAGATCAGTCTGGGTCGACTGCATCTTGCTTGTGCTCCGCTGCCTATTCTGCGGATACGAATGCGTGTTGGACATATGTCCGACCCTTCAATCGGTTGCGCCACCGGACGTTGATGTACTACTGGACTTCTCAAAGGCCCATGTGTTAGTGTCCTCAGCGTATTCCAAAGTTGATGACGGCATTCTTAGAGCCTCCACGGGATGCTTCAGCTCCTGTCGGAACGGACACCGGCTCTACAACAAGCACACCGGCTTCAAGTGTTTCCTCGGCAGCAGCTGCAGGAACTGACGATGATCACCTTTGCTCCATTGACCCGATACAAGAGGTGTTACAGGGACCATCGTCTGCGAATGCAAGCAACAGTGAAGTCGCGTCTCCCACACAGGACACAAACATTTGGCTCTCCGTGTGATGGAAACAATTAAGCCTTTTTCCAAAACAAGTCGAATTGGAATCCGAAATCATTTGTTTTATTTTTCTCTCCTGCCCTCAATAGGCACCATGGCTTTCGGAGTGCTCAGTTGGTCTAACAGTAAATTGACTATTTTATTAACTTTTTCATCGTTTTACATATACCATGTTTTAGATGTTTTTACACTCGTTTTTATAACAATATTCTTATGCTTTTATGACAGGCATATTTTAGCATTAGTTAATATTATCGTCCTTCGGATGAGGAGTGGGTGTTATGAGCCCAAATATATGCCTAGGTAGCTGTATGACCTTTTAACTACATGTGACCTACATAACTGCTCTTGTGCGGACCTTTACCAAGTTATGTGCCAAATAAATGTCGTGTGGTTATCTTAAAAAACTAGCCCCATTTATTATGCATGAGGGTTCTTAGTATCATATCTTAATCCCCTGCCTAGGACATGCACAGCAGGATTACCATCTTCTGTATAATAACTGTACAAAAGTCACCGATATCGTCATCCTTGGACGACAGGCCCACAGTACCATTACCCATCTAGGTAGAACCCCTGAGGGTACCTTTCGGGTATAAAAGAACCACATCTTCACTGGGCAACCAGAGGAGAAGCTTCCATGCTGACGCAAGACGCTGAGATGCCTGCACGCAGAAACTCCAGCACGCAGTGGTCTGACATTTCTTGAGGGGTGTCCAACTCGAGACCAAGACTGGATCCTTCGTTCTCGCCCATCAGGTAATGGGGTTGGCGCTTCCCTAGGGGATTCTTGGCTTTACACACATGCATATAGGTACTTGGGCACATTTAGATAGGGTCTGCATAGTAGGAGTACGCATGATTACTGCCATGTATCTATATGCCTGCATATAAAAAAAAGTTACTTACCTGTACACTGTGGTTCTCCAGTATTGATATCTTTTATAGATTCACATGCTTGAATCATCCCCCTAGTCATGGTGGGAGTCCCACGGTAACAGAAAAGTAGTAGCACTGAATACATTACATAGACCTCCATGAGAAAATTCAATTGAGCCCTCTATCAACCTCATTTTATAACATCCAAGGTTCAGCCAATCACAGCAGAGACCTCAGAGTAACCCTCTCCACAGAGCCACCACACCTCAGATTTAAAGCACAAGTGTGCCAATAAATATATATATATTACTCTGAGGTAGAATGGTGAGCCTAACCGGGGAGGAGGGTGGGTCGCATGTGAATCTATAAAAGATATCAATACTGGAGAACGACAGTGTACAGGTAAGTAACTTATTTTTTCTCCAGTATTGAATCTTTTATAGATTGACATGCTTGAATCCGATTAAAGAGCAGTATATTGATAAATAGAACAATGAAGGCGAACAATCCCACAATGACAGTACCAAGAAAAAAAATATATAACCAGAATTCTCAATGTAAGCAGAAAATCAAAAAGATATACAAGAATAAACAAAATAAGTAAATCAAGAAATCAGGATGGCTACAAGCCTCCAAACTTAGGCAAAGAGATGACAAAGAGCCGCTTGTCCCACGGCTATATCTGCCTTCCGCCAAGCATCTAGGTAGAAACGCTTTGTGAACGTGTGCGTCCTCACCAACGTTGCTGCCCTGCATAGGTCAGTGAGAAGCCCCCGCAAACAGGGCTGAAGAAGTTGCAACTTTTCTCGTCGAATGGGCCTGCACCCTTGCAGGCAATGGATGTCCAGCCACCTCATGGCAGAAGACAATAGCTGAAGTGACCCAGCAAACAATACTGGCACTAGTTAGGGCGAGTCCCTTCCTGGCTGCAGAGTAAGAAACCAGCAGTTGAGAAGACTTACGAAAGGATTTGGTCCTTTGTAGATAAAATTTCAAACAGCGTTTGATGTCCAGAGAATGGAAAGATTTTTCCGCCACTGAGGACGGATTTGGAAAAAATGTAGGCAGAATTATAGGCTCATTGAGGTGATAAGACGATCGTACTTTTGGTATGAAAGAAGGATTTGTACATAGAATAGCCCTATCTGCTAGAAATTTTAAAAAATGTTTCCTTTATAGTGAATGCCTGGATTTCGCTGATACGTCTGGCTGATGTAATGGCCAAGAGAAAGGCCACCTTCCAGGAGAGAAATTTTAAGTCACATTTGTGTATAGGCTCAAATGGGGAACGCATTAGTTGCCACAGAATGAATAGTTTACCGGTCGGTGTAGTTTTGCAGCTTGAAGAATTTTCTGGATTCACATGATGTGCATTATTCCGCCATCTAGTAGTTGGGTCCGGAATTACTGTATTTGTCTTTTTTTGTGGCTGGTGGGCGTCGACATACCACCATTTAGTGTCCTTCAGTGACGTCGACAGGCTTCCTCCCGAAGCTCCCACCTTTGGTCGCCATCTTCAGATTCTCTTTTTTTGTCGTCTCATCCTTCCTGGCGGAGGAGGGTGGGTTCGCTAGTGAATCCAGAAAACTCTTCAAGCTGCAAAACTACACCGACAGGTAAGAAACTATTCTTCATTTTGCCGCGTGAATCTTTTCTGGATTCACATGCTGTGCATAGACTTTGTAGCGGGTTGCTAGTCTTGTGGTGGCTGGGTGGAAGATGAGCGTTGGTTTGTGAATAGATGATGTAAGACCTTTTGTCCCACTTGCGCTTCCTCATTCATTTGGCTGTCCACACAGTAATGCCTTGTAAATGTGTGTACGGAAGACCAGGTTACTGCCATGCAAATGTCCTGAAATTGACTATTTGCCAGAAATGAGACTGTAGCTGCTTTTTTTTTTTTAGTTGAGTGAGCCCGTGGTGCTCCTTGCAATGTTTGTCCCGCCTGTTTGTGACATAGCTGAAGGGCTTGCGCAATCCATCTTGCAATGGTTTTCTTGGTTACTGGTCTTCCCAAAAAGCTATTAGCAAAAGAGACACAGAATTGCTTTGTCTTCCTGTATTCTTTGGTTCTTTCAACGTAGTACATGACTGCTCTCCTGGCATCAAGTGTATGCAGTGTTATTCTGCCTTAGTTTTTGGTTTTTGAAAGAAACTTGGAATTTGTATGGTCAGATTTATGTGGAATTGTGATACCACCTTTGGCATAAAATGTTGATCTGTCCTCATGACCACTGTCACTATGTATTTGGAAGTAGGGTTCCTGTAGTGTTAGAGCCTGTAGCTCACTAACTCTGCATAGAGATGTGATTGCTACTAAGAAAGCTGCTTTTAGAGTGAGCATTTGTGGCGTTGCTTTATGTAGCGGTTCAAATGGTGCTTTCATTAATTGCGTCAGCACTATGTTCAGATTCCATGTGGGCGCTGGCACCATTTTTGGTGGTGCTATTTTTTGCTCCTTCTAGGAACCTTTTGACCACATGAGAAGTGAAGAAACTCTTCCCTGTTTCTCCTCTTGTATATGCTACAATTGCTGCTAAGTGCACCCTTAGTGAAGTGTAGCTTAGGTTACTCTGAAGCAAATAAGTCGGGTACTTTAGAACTGTTCTTTCTTTTGTAATCGGTCTTGTCAGATGTTTAAGGCACCATTGCGCGTACCTTTTCCATTTAGTTGTATAACATTTTCTTGTCATTGGTCTTCTTGCTTCTCTGAGAACAGCCATTGTACTTTCTGGTAGTTTGAGGTGTGCAAATTCTAAGTCCTCAGGAGCCATGCTGCTAATCTTAAGCTCTCTAGTTCTGGGTGTTGCACCTTTCCATTTTGCATTGTTAGTAGGTCTTGCCTTTTTGGAAATTTGTGGATTGTTCCTTGAGATATTTTCCATTATCTTCGAGAACCAAGTTTGACTGGCCCACTGTGGTGCAATGAGATTCATTGTCATGTGGCTGATCTTGCATTTGAGGATCACCTTGTGGAGTAGTGGGATCGGGGGAAAGCGTAAGCAAATATCCCTGACCAGTCCATCCATAGGGCATTCCCTAGGGACTGATTGCACGGTTGCCTGGATGCGAAGCTTCGGCATTTTGCATTGAAGGGTGTCCACAAAATAAGTATTTGTGGACTCCCCCATTTCCTGAAAATGTTTTTGAGTTCCGATTGATTCATTCCCACGTGGGATGACGTTTGTCTGCACAGTCTGTCCGCTTCGATATTGACCTTGCCTGGTCAATGTATTGCTACTATGTCTATGTTCTTTGGGATTGCCCATTTCCGAATTTCTTGGGCTAGAGTAGAGAGAGCTACAGACTAAGTTCCCCCTTGTTTGTTTATATAAAACATGGTTGTTGTGTTGTCTGTTTGAATCAACACCTTGTTGTATTTTTGTATCTGAAACGCTTTCAAGGCTAACACTGTTTTCAACTCCAAAAAGTTGATGTGTTTCACTGCATCCTGGTGCGGCCACAATCCTCGTACCTTGCGATTGTTCATGTGTGCTCCCCACCCCTTTTGGGAAGCATCTGTTATGGTCACTGTAGGGGTTGGTTGTGTGAAAGGTCTGCCCCGTGATATGTTTGTTATGTTCCACCATGCCATCTCCTGATGAACTCTTTGCGTGACAACCACTAGATTCTCCCAACTCCCTGTTGACTGTGACCATTGTTGTTGGAGCCATTCTTGAACTGGTCTCATGTGTAGACGGATGTTGGGAATTAAATGAATGCATGATGCCATCATTGCTAGTATTTTCCCCACTGTCCTCACTGTCAGATGTTGCCCCTTCTGGTAAAGAGGAGTCTCCTTCAGTAAACCTAATGTTCTCTTGCTGCTTGGGAACGCCTTCCCTAACACTGTTTAATTCTGCACCTAGGAACACCGTTACTTGTTCTGGCTCTGGTGATGATTTGTTTTCCAATGAATTGAGAAATCCTGCTGAACTAGTGTCTGTATCACCTGTTGTATATGCTGTTTGCAGAGATGGTATGAGCTTGCTCTAACTAACCAGTCTAGATACAGGTAGACGTGAATTGCCTGTCTTCTTAGGTGTGCGGCTACTGTTGCTAGGCACTTTGTGAACACTCCTGGTGGTGATTTGAGTCCGAATGCTAGCACCTTGAACTGATGGTGTGTTTTGTTGGCCACAAACCTTAATAGGTTCTTGTATCTTTTGTTCAAAGGGATGTGCAAGTAAGCGTATTTTAAGTCTATGGTTGCCATGTAATCTCCTTGTTGCAATTGAGGTATCACCTCCTGCAGCGTGGTCATTTTGAACCTTTGTGTTTTTATGTACTTGTTTAGGAATCTTAAGTCTAATATAGGGCGTAGTGTTCCATCTACCTTTGGAACTAGGAAGTACGTTGAGTAAATGCCTTTGTTCCTTTCCTTGTGAGGCACCTGTTCTATTGCCCGTTTTGTTTGAAGTTCCTGCACTTCTTCCCGCAATTGAGATAATTCCCTTTGTGAATATATCTCTAGCTTTGGTCTTTTGTTGGGAGGTTGCTTGTTTAGCTCTATGCAGTAACCATATTGCAGTGGTTCCCAAACTTTTTTGACCCGTGGCTCCCTTGACCTAATTGGCAGTTGGCCGTGGCTCCCCACTATTTTTTTACCGGAAGCCAAAACTTGCTGCTGTGTGTATTTTGTGCATATTTTTATATCCGTCCTCTTCAATCCTTCCACTATCCTTTTTCAATCCAAATTAAAATCTCACATGTCCACCCCGCAATTTAATTTCATATCTCCCAATACTAATTCACCACTAATCCTCTTTGGATGCGTGCTACTCGCTGAAATAGTGCTTCGACAAGTGTAGTAAGCGCTAAATAAATGCAACTACAATATAGACATCCATTGTTGTTACCGCAAAATAGCACTGACCGTAATCGTTCTGAATTCACCGGGAAACCCAATATAGTAGTTTCACACCCGATAGACACTGCAGAAATTGGAACTTCTGAACGCGAAATGACCTTTGTATTTTCATATTTCCTTCTGCTTCTTCCCTCGTCGCCCAGCCAGTCCTTATACCCCATCCCAGTACTGCCCCATCCTCTTCCTGCAGCCTCATAACTTCCCAACCTGCTTGCTCATCTCAAAAAATTACTCGGGATACGGATTTGGGAGGCGCGGGAGGGGCGCGGGAGGGGCGCTGCACTCAAGTCACACCCAGTTGTCAAGTGAAAGTGGGGCACGGGGTGTACCCGGGAGCCGGGATGAGGGCCGGTTCCACTCTGGGTGGCTTTTGTGTGAGAAGACCCCGGAGGCAGGGAGCCAGGGTGTGCACCGTGACGTTCATTCGGAAGGACCTGCCTGGCTTGTCTGCAGTGTCAGTCAGGACTGAGCCCTGATATCGCCGACTCCTTCCTGACTCGTCAGGTTGTGAGTACCACACCGGGGCGGCTCTTTAGGGATGTGGCATTTCAACCCCCCCCCCCTTCCCCCTTCCCCCCCCGCAAACAATCAGCAGGCCAGAAAGCAATCCATACCCCCCAGGAATGAATTGCAGGATCGGCATGCAGACGAAAAAATAGGTACTTTAATGTAAATATTAAACACATTCAAGTTTAAAGTTTAAGTTTTACACTTAAATGAAACCCTTGAAGCAAAAGCGAGCCATGGGGGGGCTCCCAGCGTTGCTTGTGACTTCAATTTACCCTGGACAAGCAAAGTTGTCTCTGTCCAAGGCGGGTTGGAGACACGAGCAAAACACACAATGAAGAACAAATGATCCGATGCTGCTCGAGCCGAGGCTCCTAGCGCGGTGACACCTTCGATAGCGCGTGCAGATGCACAGTGACACATTGGGCAATAAATCAGGGCCGAATGTCGACGCTGCACGAACCGAAGCTCCCAACGCGTAGGGCAGTGGTTCCCAAACTGTGTGCTTGGTGCGCGGCGCCCCTGGCTAGTTTTGACGGCGCACCGGGGTGCCACGGCGCACAGATTGGGAACCACTGCCATATTGAATTATGTTCAATACCCACTTGTCCGTAGTTATTTTCTTCCATTCTTGGAGGAAATATTTGAGTCTGCCTCCCACTAGTGTTGTATGATGAATGAACTGTTAGCTTACAGGATGTTGAGTTTCTGCCGATTGTACTGCTGTAGGTACACTTGGTGATGTTTTCGGTAAGTGTGCCCCTTTTGGAAAGCAGTCACTTGGTGGTGGTCTGTTGAACGCCTCTTTGTTGTTGGCCCCTTCACCGTGGGCGCCCACGAAAGTACTGTCTTCCCTGCTGGTACTGCCAGTTCTGTCGTTGGCCCTGCTGTTGACTTTGGCTTGATCCCTGGTATGTTTGCTGGTATGCCTGGTGTGTGGTAGTAGGTTGGTGACCACCTCTACCTGTTGGTCTTCTTGACGGGGTGCCCCTACGCATGCCTCTGAATTGTAGAGCGCCCATAGACCTTGCGGTGTCGTCTTTTTTCAACTGATTTAGTTTTTCATCAACAACGCTCCCAAACAATTGTTCTCCATTGAATGGTGAATTAATTATGTTGCTTTGGACTTCTGGTTTGAAACCTGAGATTCTCAGCCAAGCATGCCTTCTTTCTGTGATGCCAATCATTTGTCTGCTGGATGTTTCTGCTGCATCCAGAGCTGATTTCAAGCATGTATTTGCAATGTTTTTACCCCCTTCCACTAAGACGGTAGCTCTCTTTTGGAACTGTTCCGGTAGGTGTTTCAGTAGATCCCCTACCTCTTCCCAATGCGGATATGCATGGCGGTTCAGCAATGAATTCGAGTTAGCTATGCGCCACTGGTTCGCCGCACTTCTCTCGACCTTTCTTCCCACTAGGTCCATCCACTTACTCTTTCTCCGGTGGTGGGCCAGCAGTGGTTGGCACATTTGCTCTTTTCCTAGCAGTGGAAGTGATAGAGTCAGCTGCTACTGACCCCTTGATGTAGATTGGATCTTTTGAAGAATGTTTGTATTTCTTCTCCCCTCTTGGTGCGACTGCCTTGCATGTTGCAGGCTCCTTAAATGCTTCCTTGATCTAGTACACTTGGTAGCATTGAAAGGAATTGGTCATTCTTGACTGTATTGGCATTAAAGTTTCCAAAAGAAAACATGATTGTGCTTTTTCCTCTTCCAAATTCACTCCATAAGTTTCAGCTGCATTTTTAATCACCTGATTGTACATCCCAATGTCATCTGGTGGTGAGGGCCTCGAGGGTTATGTATCAATCACCTCTTCTGGTGATTCAGCGTCAATATCTTTCCATTGGAGATCTTGAGTCTCCGAGGTCGCTGACTCCACATACGTGTGTTCATCTACGTCCCTCTCTTCCTCAAAGTAATCTTCCTCCTCTTCTTCGTCAAGCGGTTCGGGTGTCGTTAGAGGCTGCAGCTCCTCGACGCCTTTCTTTACTTCTGTAGACGTTTTTGGCAGTATCTTGAATTGCTTCAAGCTTTCGTCGAATTCTTTTTTGCGCTGTAGTATGCGCGCCATTTCGGCTTCGAGGCGCTTCCTCTTTTTCTCAACCTCGGCTGCGTGCGTTTCAACGCCGAGAGTTTTGGCCTTTCTTTTTGTGCTTGCCGACGCCGTCGTCAAAACCTGTTTCGCACTCACCTTTGTTGAAGTCAAAGCGTCTTTATCGTGACCGTCTTTTGGAGTCTTCGATTTTGAGGGTCTTTGCCGTTCTGGAGTCCTTGTCCAAGGATCTGACGGAGTGCCTATTTTTGGATGCTTCTGCGGTCGTCAAGTGCTTCGACGCCGAGGCTCCCTTCGAGGCTTTAGAGTCCGTTTTTCGTGACTCGTCTACTTTTTCGTGGTCAACGTATCTTACCTCCTTAGAAGTCTTCTTCTCGACCACTACGACCAGGACGTCTGGGTCCTAGTCGACTTCAGGCCCTTCGGCGACATTGTCTTCTTCGCTGGAGAGGCCCAGGTCTCGAAGCGATGGTGGAGGGCCCTGTCCCTGTATGTTGTAGTTGGCCCTTCTCTGCCTCTCTCTCACCCTCAACGTCTTCGGGGTGAAGGTTGAACACGCGTTGCAGTCTTAACTTTGATGATCCAGCGGGAGGCAAAGGTTGCAAACTGGATGCTGATCTTTCTGCGCGTACTTGTGGTGGGAATTTTTGCAGAACTTGAACGGAGTCTTGTCCATTACTTTGCGCAGGGAGCCCACTGCATGCGCATTTTCCGGTTGTTCGAAGTTTTGTTTTTACCTTCAGGCGTACTCAGACTGTTGGAATCGACGACCGAAAAGTCGAATGTAGGCATCACTGACCTGTAGAACTAATTTCTTTCATTTTCGTGGAATCTTCTATCCAAATCTTTGGAGCTCCTTCCGTAACGATCCAGACCCAACGGCAGAAAAACTGAATGAAGATGGCGACCAAAGGTGGGAGCTTCAGGAAGAAGCCCGTCGACGTCACAGAAGGACACCAAATGGTGGTATGTCGACGCCCACTAACCACAAAAAAAAAAAAAAAAAAAAAGGACAAATACAGTAATTCCGGACCCAACCACTAGATGGCAGAATAATGCACAGCATGTGAATCCAGAAAAGATTCACGCTGCAAAACTATTTAATTGCCACAGCACTGGAGGAGATTTAACCGGTGGATAGGCCCTGAAGAGGCCTTTCAGAAATTCACAACGAAGATTGATCCAGACGTCGTCTGTATATAGAAATCACAGCAAGGTGGGTCTTAATGGAAAAATGCGAGAGTCCCGCCTTGGCTAGGTGCAAGAGATAGGGCAATACTTGTTCCGGTGTGGATGAAAGTGGATGTAAAGAATGAGCGCTGCACCACACAGAACGTTTTCCGTTCTGCAGAGTAACATTTGAGCGTGGAAGGAGCTCGAGAATTTTGTAAGATTGCCTTGCAATCATTGGGTATGTTCAAATTCTCAAATTCAATTAAGTGAGGAGCCAAGCCGACAAGTGAAGAGAAAATTTGAGGATGAATCACTTGCCCCTTGTCCATGTAAAGAAGATTCTCCCTTGGAGGAAAGAGAATCGGAGTGCACTCTGATAGGCAAAGTAGCTCTGTGAACCAAAATTGCCTTGCCCACCCAGGAGCGATGAGAATGATGCGGCAGGGCTACAGTTTTATTTTTTGGAGAACGAGGAATAAGAGGAAACGGAGGGAAGGCGTAGGCAAATTTTTCTGTCCAGGAGAGCAGAAAAGCGTCTCCCCACGATCCCGGCTGAGGAGTCCTGCTTGCGTAAAAGGTGCACTTTTTGTTGAGGTACGTACCGAACAGATCTAATGTTGGGAAGCCACAAGACCGAAAGACCATCTGTAACATCTGGTCGTTGAGCTCCCATTCGTGGCACTGCTTGGACACCCTGCTGAGAGAGTCGGCCCACTGATTGTGGACCCCTGGCACATGCTCCACTCGAAGTGAAATTTGATTGAGGAGAAGCCTTTCCCAAATCTCCTGCGCTTAAAGAGAGCCTGAGATCTTGTGCCACCCTGTTTCTGGAGATAAAACATGGTGGTGGTGTTGTCCGTCCAGACCAGAACTGAAGATCCCCGAATCCGAGGCAAGAATGCTTTGAGGCCCAAGAACATCGCTCTTACCTCTAGAAGGTTTATGTGGCATTTCGATTCCTGTTTGGACCATTTCCCGTGCACCTGAAGGTGAGCTCCCCAGCCCTCCATGGATGCTTCCGTCGTCATCACAAACTGAGGAGTTGAGTGAATGAAAGGCAGACCCCGAGTAAGGTTTTCCTTGATCCTCCAAGACGTTGCAGCTTTCATAGCCGTCGAGATTTGAATCGGGTCGTTAAATGACCCCTTGGATTGAACCCATTGAGTGTCCAGTTGCTCCTGCAGTGGGCGCATACGAAGACGGCAATTGGGAATTAGTTGAATGCATGAGGACATCATCCCCAGCATAGATTTTTACTTTGACAGAAACTGACCTGTTTGATGATAGAAGGCGAGTCATTTCCTGGAGACGCGAGACCCTTTCGGGAGTCGGAAAGGCTTTGCCGAGACTTATATCGATGCAAGCTCCTAGAAAAGTCAGAGAGTTGGAAGGAATTAAAGAAGACTTTTCTAGATTGAGGCGAAGACCCAGAGACTGGAAAAGATTCTGACAAGTTTGAGTAGAGTTCCTGGCTGCCTGAAACGAAGGAGCTTTTATTAACCAATCGTCCAGGTAGGGAAATACTTGGTGACCTGAACGTCTTAGAAAGGCAGCTATTCGCCATGCATTTGCAGAAGACCCTGGGGGCAGACTTCAAACTGAAGGGAAGCACTCTGAACTGATAATGAGACCCCACCACTTCGAGCCGGAGATATCTTCGATGGTTGGGATGAATGGGGATGTGTAAATAAGCATCGAGAAGATCGAGAGAGAACAGATAATCCCCTTTTTCCATAAGAAGGATTTCCTGCAGAGACATCTTGAAAGATTGATTTTTGATGAATTTTTTCAGTAACCGGAGGTCCAAGACCTGCCTCCATTTCCCGGTCTACTTTTTGATTAATAAGTGGGAATAAAACCCCTGATTGCGCGGATGTAAGGGCACCTTTTCTATGGCGCGTTTTGTTTTGACTGTCGTACCATCGGAGGAGGAGTAGTTGGAGGATACTGAACAAACTCAAGGGTGTGATCGTGAAGGAAGACTTCCAAAACCCATTTGACCGACGAGCTGGACATCCAATTTTGTAAGAAGTTTGAGCAGGTTGGTTTGAATTGTTGTGGGACTGTAGTGGCAGGGGCCTGGAGAAACTCATTGCCTCTTGTTTGAATCCTGCGATCTTCTGGCAGATTGCGGTCTTTTACAACCAGTGGGCCGTGAATAGGACGATGCAGTGCTGGACCTGAAAGGTTGATTGTACGCCTGAAAGGTGCATTGAGGGTAATGTTGAAACCACTGTTGAACTGTGGTCTGGGTGCATACTGCCCTCAAACTCTGCCCCGAAAGGACTGGAAACTACGTTGTTGTAGCACTGCCAGGGATTTAGCAGTGTGTGTCCTTTATAGACTGAAGGGCTTCATCTATATGCCTGCCAAATAAACATTCGCCGTCAAAAGGCATATCTAGCACTTTAGCCTGAACCTCAGGACGGAAGCTAGTTGCCTTCAGCCACCCGACGCCTCAGCACCGCTGCTCCTGCCATTTGTCGAAATGAAGTAGAAGAGATATCCGTAGCAATCTCTAGAATTTCAGTGGAAGACCTTTTTCTTTCTGATAAGATATCCTTTGCCTCCTTTTTCTTATCTTCAGGCAGATGTTCTAAAAGCAAAGACATGTCCGACCACATCTGTTGGTTGTATCTTCTAAGAAAGGCCATAGCGTTGGAGGCTCTTATAGAGGTAGCAGCCAGGGCGGAAAACCTCTTCCCGATGTTGTCCAGACGGCGTCCTTTATCCAGAGGTGCAGAACACTGAGATGCTGGGTTTTTAGCTCTTCTTTGTGCAGCCTGAATGATCACGGAATCCGGTCTAGGATGACCAATTAGGCAGGTGGGTGAATTATCCGGGGTTTTGTACTTCTTGTCCAGTTTCGGAATTACCACTGGGATAGAAGCTGGTGTCCGCATCAGTTTTAGACCTTCTTGCCATAAGTAATCCACTATGGGAATTGCCCTAATGGATCGTTGAGTGCCTGGCTTAAAGTCCTACAAGAAACACTCAGTTTAACTGGCATAGGTAGATCAAAGCGCTTCGAGGCACGTTCTAGAAGATCATGAAAGCTCCCGATGTCAGCAGGAGGAGATTCTGCAGGAGGTGGGATAGGAGATTACGTGTGGGAACTACGTAATCATCCCATTCGTCCTGGGTGTCAACATCGGTGTGTATCTCTCCTTCCTCTACCTGTTGTTGGTCCACATTTTGTGTATCAGGAATAACAAGAGGAGGAGGAGGCAAAACCTTTTCCCTTATAGGCCTAGGAGTTACTTGTCCTGCGTGCTCTACCGGAGCATGTTGAGGAGGCGGAGGATGTTGCGGAGCATTTGCCTCTGGAAAGCGTCTGTAGTAATCATTTAGCATGCGACGCAAGTCTGTTAACGACACTGGAACGTTAATAGATGGTTCCCTAAAATGACGAGGATCCTCTTCGTCATAGGGATAACGCTCTTGAAAGGTTTCTGGCTGTTTTACAGTTGCTGTAACAGTGAATGAATACTCTCCTGCAAGGTAAGAGGAAGGATTAATGTCCTCTAAGTCCTCATCATCCTCAGACTCCTGACACTTAACTTTTATTAGAAGGACTATACGCAGGGCCAAACATGCCATCATCCTCAGACTCCTTAAAGTCAAGCAAACGTGCTGGAGGCAATGGAGACATTTCTGAAAAATCCTGAATCTTTGAAGGTCCCAAATGGATTTTTTCTCCCCTCTACGGTGGGCGCGGATACCACCACCCTCGGCGGAAAGGAGGACAGCGTCGTCGACAGTGGTCGTAGACGGAGAGATTCTCGGAGGAAGACTCATCGACGAAGGTCTCGTCGATGGAGATGGTCGACGAGGACGCCGTCATCAAAGTGAACTGCGGGCCCGTCGAAGTAGAAGCCGTCGACGGTGTGACCGATGTTGTCGCCGTGGAAACCGTCGGCGGCGTAGAAATCACCTCCGGTCTACTGACAGAGCTAGCTCTTATCGTCGACGACGAACGAGAAAGAAGATCGATCACAGGAGTTAGAGAAGCAGAGACTGGAGCAGAAGATGCTTTAAAAGTTCCTTCTACCTGTTTTCTATGGCGTTTCTCCTCAGATTTTTCCTGCTCCTGTGATTTAGATCTCATGGAGTCTCCTTGGTGAGAAGAGGCGCTGCCTTTTCTTTTCCTGGAGGAAGAATGGGGCTTTTCCTCAGTGTCAGAGCCAGATTTAGAAACCGCTTTTTTCTTCTGGAGCCAGAGGAGCAGTCTTCCTTTCCTATCCTTGAGGGTCTTGGCCGATAAGGTTCGGCAGTATTTGCATTCCCTCGGTTTATGGTCAGGGTAGAGGCAATAGAGACATTGCTTGTGGGGATCTTCTGAGAAAAGTCTAGATTTCCCACAAGTTTTACAGGGCCTAAACAACCCTTTTTTATCTGCCATTGTGAAAGTCATACCTTGAGCTGGAGGTCAAAAGTTGAAAAAGCCAAATGTCACTGAGCAGAGCTCAGAGACTCCCAATCACACGACATGCAGTAAGAAATCTGAGGTGTGGTGGCTCTGTGGAGAGGGTTACTCTGAGGTCTTTGCTGTGATTGGCTGAACTTTGGATGTTATAAAATTAGGTTGATCGAGTTCTCAATTGAATTTTCTCTCTATGGAGGTCTATGTAATGTATTCAGTACTACTATTTCTACTGTTACCATGGGACTCCCACCATGGCGACAGGGAAGATTCAAGCATGTGAATCTATAAAAGATACAATACTGGAGAAATTCACTGTTTTAGCACCATGGTAGAATAATACCTTTTATTTACTCTGTTGGTGCTCTTAATCCTATATATCCGTTTCCGTCTAATGATTGTCGCAGCAAACCTGTTTTAAACTAGAATGACGCTGGTTCAATAAATGCTTATTGAAAACGCCCCCATCGTTTATTCTGTTCATCTAAGTCTAAGTGAGCACGATTTACTGAGCGATCAAGGGTTTTCATGTTCGATAGTTGCCAGAAACTATTTGCTCCTTGGTAAGGTTAGGGGCCTTATAGTGGCACTGTGAGCTAGCTGGTCTAAAGGCTAACAAATCCTGTGGGGGTGTATGGAATCAGTCTGGACACCAATCCCTTAGTTTATGTTGTCTAAACCTGCACATCCTATATAGATTTGTAGGAACTACACTACAGTGGCAGGGGCATTCTTTAGACCAAAAGGCATAACTGTGAACTGATAATGCCCATCAGGTGTGGAGAATGCGGTTTTTTCTTTGGCTCCTGTGGCCATGTCAATCTGCAAGTACCCTGCAGTCAAGTCAAAGGTGCTGAGAAATGTGGATGCCTCTAGTTTATCTATCAATCCATCAGCTCTGAGTATGGGGTGACCATCTGTCTTAGTGACATCATTGAGTCCTCTATAGTCCACACAGACCCTAATCTCTCTTCCACCCTGGGAATGAGGTTTGGGGACTAAAACAACTGGGCTGGCCCAGGGACTTTGAGGATTCGATAACCCCCAACTCCAGTATCTTGCTGACCTCAGCTTTGATGCGCTCCTTAACTTGGTCAGACTGTTGATAGATTTAGGTTTTGACAGGCAAGCTGTATCCAGTGTCCACATCATGGGTACACCAGTGGGTCTGACCAGGGGTTAGGGAGAAGAGCTCAGCATACTGCTGCAGGTCATGACTGTAGTCAGCCTGCTGTTGGGCAGTGAGGGTTTCTGAATAGATGACTCCATCAACTGACCCATCTTGGGGGCTGTAGGAGAGGAGGTCAGGGAGAGGTTCACACTCTCCTGAGTCTCATCAGTGACCAACAACATGGACGCATTAGCCCAGTCACAGCAAAGTTTCAGGTGGTTCACATGGATCAACCTCTTGGGGTACCTGCTAGTGCCCAGGTCTACCAAGTAGGTGACCTCACTTTTCCTCTCTAGGATAGGGTAAGGGCCACACCATTTGTCCTGGAGGGCCCTTGGTGTCACAGGCTCCAAATCCCACACCTGCTGCCCTGGTTGGAACTCAATCAGTGCAGCTTTTTGGTCACACCACAGCTTCTGAAGCGGTTGGCTGGCCTCCAGATTTTTGGATGCATTTTCCATGTACTCTGCCATCCTTGAGCGAAGGCCTAGCGCATACTTCACCACATCTTGTTTAGGTTCATGGAGAGTTCTCTCCCAACTTTTTTTTTTTACAAGTGCAAGTGGACCCCTCACAGGATGGCCAAACAGATGTTCAAAGGGGGAAACCCTACTCCCTCCTGAGGCACTTCCCTGTAAGCGAAGAGCAGGCATGGCAAGAGGACATTCCATCGCCTTTTGAGTTTTTCAGGGAGCCCCCATGATCATGCCTTTCAATGTCTTTCAATGTCTTGTTGAACCTCTCCACAAGACCATTGGTTTGTGGCTGGTAAGGGGTGGTGAATTTCCACACATCCCACATGTGCTTCAGGTATGCAAACATGAAGGTGGTACCTCTGTTTGAAACCACCTCCTTAGGAAACCCTACCCTGGTGAAGACACCAATGAGGGCCTAGGCAACTACAGGAGCTGTAGTAGTCCGATAGCTGGTAGCATGATCCAATACTACCAGCATGCATTTGTTTCCTGAGGCTGTGGGTAGTTCCAATGGACCCACTATGTCTACGCCAACCCTTTCACACGGAACCCCAACCACTGGTAGTGGAATTAAGGGGGCTTTTGGGTGTCCACCTGTTTTGCCACTGACTTTACAGGTGACATAGGAGATGGCAAACTACTTCACTCTCTGGGACATCTGGGGCCACTAGAAATGGTTGACAAGCCTTTCCCAAGTTTTAGTCTGGCCCAAGTGCCCAGCTAGGGAGATGTCATGGGCTAAAGTGAGCAAGGACTCCCTATACAATACCACTCTCCTAGTGGCACTAGGTTTGGGGTCTCTGGCGTCCGTGTACTGGAGTCCCTCCTAAAAATTAGACCCTGTGGAGAGCCACTGACATCTGCCTTTTCCTGGTCAGTCTTACTGGTGCAGGCTCTCAAGAGTGGGACAGACTTGCTGCCCAAAGCACAGCTGTTCCCCTAGAGGGTTCCTCTGGGCCCAGGTGCTCAACATGGTAAGGTTCAAGTTCCATGGGCTAGGTTCCCTCTGTGGCCAACAAGTGCTCTCCCTAAGGAGAGGGATCCTGAGCGTGTTGCTGTGTAGAAGCTGGTTCCCCAGTCTTCTTACCCTTTCTCTTGGGAGGTTGAGCCATCGTTTCAAGATCCAACACTCTTTGTTCACCCTATGCTCGAGTTTGTGCTCTTGTCTTCACACACTATCTCCGGGATTTGCAGCATGGCTGCATGTCTCTTTCGTTCTACCTCAGCACATGCTGAGGTTTCCAGATAATTTCCAAGCAGACAGGCGGCTGTAAATTTTGGAGAGACCACTACCTGTGTCAGGCCAGCAACCCCCACCCAGTATAATATCACCATAGCCATGGCATGGTTAGTAGTGACACTGTCAGCATTGGTGACTGGATATGTTTTTCCAGTCCGGTATTGCTCTGGGGAAACCAGTGTATCCCTTCAGGGTTTCTATCATGGTCCCATTCACTAGGGGTTATAGTAAGTACTTTTTCAAGTTAGGAGGCCAGACAGCCAATGCCAAAACTAACCCTCCCTCCCCTTCAGAGAGGAAAACAGCCTCAGTGTGAAGCCCGATTTGCTGGGGGCGTGGGCGAGCCACGGACCAAGATGGCCGCGTAGCTGCGGAGTTCTGCCGGAATCCCCAACAAAAAGTCAGCCTCCTGGCGGATAGCGGCACACTCGCGAGCAAATGGAGCCACTGGCGAGTGCTCTGGTGAAGGGCGTCGCGATGATCCCGTGCTGGCAGTAGGAGGAGGCGCCAAGCCGGAACTACAAACGTACGTACCTGATGGCCTAGGAAAAGGAGTGGTGAGCATGAAGCCGTGGGCTCAAGTTGTCTGGATCCGGCGCTGTGCACGGAGCTGGGCGGACTCTGGGGCTCGGTGCGCCCGGCTCAGTGAAACAAATTGGCCACGCAGGTACACGGAATCGACACGGACTGCAGCGGTAATTGAAGGCGGGACGGTAGGAAGCGGAGCACCACCACCCCCCCAGACCAAGAAAGGAAGCGGGGTTCACCTCTTTCCCCTGGGTGACCCTGGAAGGCGCATGGGCAGTTATTAGAAGCAGAGGGGGGCCAGGCGGCGGAGAGGGCATCACGCGGGCACCGAGCTCCCGCTTGTACACAGCTGAGCGGCAGGAGAAATGGCTGTGACCTGGCGAGGCTCCACTGGATACAGTGGTCGGCGCGCACAACGGAACGGCCGCAGGGAGGCCTAGTGAGGCTCAATTGATGTACAGAGCTCACTACTGAAGTGGGACACGGCGCTGGTACGGGGGAGACCCGGATTCAAGGTGAACACAAGGGAGCTGTGACTTTAGGCACTGAAACATACCGGAGGAGGTATAGCCAGAATCAATTGCTGTGTGGCCCAAACAGAACATTGGCTGACACAGGTGGCTGAGAGCCCACGCCACTAGTGGTGGGGGTGAGACGATCAGCTAAGAAGAGGGTGGCCGTTGCTGGGACTGATCTGCCCTTGTGCTGTGAATACGCCGGAGGTGCACATTGACAGGTCAGGGAGTGCGCGTTGGTCATGGGCAAGGGAGACCCCAAGCAGAGAAAGCTCACCTTTGAGAAGACGGGGGGCGGATCGGACACTACAAGCACATCAATGGCGGAAGGAGGCAACACTGCAGGCCCTCTGCAGACAACTCCCCAGAGTAACGAAGCGCTAATGTCTGAGTTGCGAGCCGGATTCAAAGCGTTTCACTCGCGCTTCGACTCACTGGATAAACGGCTTGATAAAATGGAGGCCGGACTGAATCAGCACGAGGGTAGACTGGAGAAATCAGAGGGCAGGATCTCAGACCTGGAAGACGGCGCCGCGCAAACCACTAAAAAGATAGAGAGAATGGACCGGGTGCTTAAGACGATAGCTATCAAGAATGAGGATTTGGAGGCCAGAGGAAGAAGAAATAATGTACTTATTATGGGAGTGCCGGAGTCCACGAATACAGGTCGCTTGGATGGATTTGTGGAAGAGTTGATGGTTGAGCTGTTTGGTAGAGAATCCTTCACTTCTACATTCGTGGTAGAAAGAGCACACCGCACACCCTAGGCCCTTGGCCTAGTCCTGGATGTCCTCCGCGCCCTATAACGGCGAGGCTCCTCAATTATAGGGATCAAGACACTGCATTGCGTGTTGCTCGAGAGAAAGGACGTTGGACTGGCAGGGATCGACTATAGCTTTGAATCCAGACTTTACGATAATGGTGCAGGATGCACGTAAGAAATTTGCTGCGGTCAAACTTGCTTTGAGGAAAGTGGGGCTGAGGTACGGCATGTTGTACCCTGCAAAACTCAGAGTGGATGGTCGGTCCTGAATTTTTCAAACACCAGCTGCAGTGCAAGAATTTCTTCGAACCCAAGAGGTGAATGGACATCAAAAGAAGTCCCCGACACTGGATCGTTCGCATGGGATGCCGGACTCTGGTGCCAGCGCTGATTTGTTCTCGGTCAGCTGATGGACTGCCCGCTATAAATATGTTTGATGACTATTACCTGAACTTTACTACATTGTTGAATATCGGGGTGTTCGCTGTCGGGTGGGGAGGCCGATTTAAATACGTTTTTTCATTGATAGCATGCAATAGGGGACAAGGCGTAGCGTTGCCACCCCCCCACCCCCCCCCCCAGTGCTTAGGCACCTATATTGTTGTGTATTGCGTATTTCAGTATTATGATTCTTAGATTGTATGGGAACTGGGGGTTTCCCCTAGCAAAGACTGAGGGGATGGGAGGGGGGTGGGAGGGATGGGTTAAATTCATATATTTGTTATTTTTGCAATCTTGTAGACACGTGTACGGAATATTTGAACAGATTGTGAGACTGAATAGTAGCTTAGATACAAAATGGAAGAATAATGCATGGTAATAATGTTGACACCATAGCGTTAATGTCTTGGAATGTGCGAGGACTTAATGACGCCCAGAAGAGGAAACAAGTACTACACTATTTACAGCGTCATAATGTTGACATTGCCTTCCTGCAGGAAACCCACCTGTCGCCACATAATCCCCCCCCCCCCCCCCCAAGTTTGCCTCTAGCTGGGGCGCAAATCGTTACTTTGCTAGTTATAGCACTTATTTTAGAGGATTGCCATTTTAATTCACAAGCGAGTACCATTTAAAACTGTAGAGGTACACACAGACCAGGCTGGTAGGTTCCTGCTAGTAAAGGGATGGCTGTTAGGGAGCACAATCCTACTTGTTAATGTATACGCCCCAAACATAGACAAGGAATTTTTTATTGACCTACATGCCAGCATAGACAGGATGGGGGTGGATCGGGTGTGAATGAGTGGGGACCCGATTATCTTATTGAACCCACAGCTGGATAGTACAGCCAGCACTTCAGATATGAAGCCAAGAGCCAGGCGAACCTTCATGGGATTATTAGAGGTGTATCGAATGATTGATGCTTGGCGTCACTTACATGCAGACAAGCCAATATTCACGCACTATGCGGCACCACATAATACGTGGACAAGATTGGATTATTGGTGACTTACCCCTGATGTGGCTGTATGGCTGGTCGAAGCTGGGCGTCTACCACACACTTTGTCGGACCATGCCCCGGTTACGGTAGGACTGAGAATTCCTGGCCCAGGTGTTAGGGCCAAACAGTGGCGGCTCCCCGAGATGGCACTGCATGACTCGGTGTTTGCAAGCAAGCTGGGTCAGGAAATTGATGACTACTTTGAACTTAATGAGGGCTCAGTAGACACTAAAGCGATGTTATGGGAAGCATTTAAAGCATACATACAGGGGTGTGTATAGCAAAGGGGGCTGGAATACTTAAGGACCTGCGTAATACCCTGTCTGGAATTGAGAAACAGTTAGTGGCCATTGACAGAAAAAGTGGAGAACCACAGACGGCTTCCGGGTTAAGGCGACAGGCGGCACACTCCTGGCTGAATTCCATGAGGCAGCGGAGAGGGAATCACACTATTTGGGGAAGTATGCAGTTGCCAGGAGGTACGGGGAGGGAGAGCGTCCTGGCCGCACGTTAGCTAGATTGATTCAGCCAAACAGGACCCAAACGTACATCACTAGATTGATTGGAGAGGATGGGGAGACTATAACTGATTGTGAAGGTATAGAGAACACAATACTATCGTATTATAAAGATTTATATACTACTAAAGTCTCCTCGGAGGCTGATGCTAGTAATGCTTATTTGGATGAAATAGCATTAGTGTGGCTGGAGAATGCACATAGGGAATTCTTGGCTGAGCCTTTTACAGTGGATGATGTGGTTCAAGCAATAGACGCAATGGACGGGTCCAAGGCTCCCGGTCTGGATGGCTTTACTGGTAGTTTTTATAAAGCCTTCAAACGAACACTGGCCCCCCATCTGATAGATGTCTATCAGGAAGCAAAAGAAACAGGTATACTCCCCTCGACTCTCCGCGATGCAGTTGTCACAATACCTAAGGCAGGTAATGATCCCAGGAGTTGCGTCTCGTACAGGCCGCTCTCCTTATTGAATTTTGATTATAAGATTCTGGCGAAGATGCTGGCTAATAGATTGGCCCTGATAGTAGATCAACTGATCTCGCCTGCCCAGGCAGGGTTCATCCCGCATAGGTCCACTGCCCTGAACCTTCGTACTTTGTTTGCCACACTACATAGGATCTCACCTACATTACCAGCAGCTGCAGTTCTTTTAGATGCCGAAAAGGCCTTTGACTCGCTAGAGTGGCCCTTCCTTCGGGCCACGTTGATGAGGCTGGGGATGCCACCCAGGTTCGTAGCGGTGGTCTCATATACGCTTCCGGCCAGGATCCAGGTGAATGGGATGTTGACGACCTTTACATTGTCGAGGGGAGCGCGCCAGGGGTGTCCTCTCTCTCCGTTGCCATTTGTAATTGCGATGGACCCCCTGGTGCGTCACCTCTAGGACAATAATTCCCACAGGGTCATACAATTCAAGAAGGGTCCATTGTTGATCACACTATACGCCAATGACATTATTTTATATGTGCGGCACCCGGATGAAAACCTGGGGCCTCTCTTGCGGGAGATTATCCGGTTTGCACATCAATTGGGGTAAGTCTGATGTTTTCCCACTGACAGAGGCCCCCTGCGATCGAGACACTGAACTGGCTTTGGCATGGTGTGATGACTCGGTCAAATATCTGGGGATTAGTAGCCACAGGGATCCGGCCCAAATACTCCAACTTAATTAGGGTCCTGCCATGGAGAAATTAGATGGTAAAATAGAGAAGTGGCTTAAACTCGCCATAGCTGGCAGAATAGCATTGATCAAGAAGTTTCAGAACATCCTCATACCGCTATACAAGACCTTTGCCATGCTACGCTCTAAATTAATCCGATTGGTGTGGGGCGGCAAACCGCTGAGGATTAGCTGGGACACCGACGCTCCCGTCCGAGAGGATGGGGGGGGGTTTGGAATTCTTAATTTTCAAATATACTACCTGGTTGCACAGTGTAGCTTCTCCAGACATTGGTTTCATTATGACTCACGGATTCCATATTGCGCACCGAAGCGGACTTGGCGCACCCTACCCCCTTGTCCGCATTAATCCCAGCCGGTTTAAAAAGAGACCCTGTGGATATACAGACACTGTCAATGATTAGCTGGGCCTGGATGCAGTTGGCTCGAGCTACGGGAACTCAGCTGCTGTACTCCTCGGCTCTCCCACTCGCTGGGAACATCTGGGTACCTATTACCAAAGAGGTCACAATGCAACAAACCTTAACTAAATTTAATTAGAGCACAATTGGAGATGTGTTTCCTGATGGACACATTCTCCAGAGAAGATGTGAGGTTCGGGGGAGCCACGTACCATGATCAGTTCAATCTGTGTAGATTACAGAGAGCTTTTAGATCCTTGATACAGAGCTACCCTTTGGAACCACGGGAGTTTCCTCCGTTGACATTACTTATTAAGGATATAACAGGTGAACACCTCATGGCTAGGATGTATAAGGCATCAATGGCTATGCTCCCAGTTAGGGAGGAGGCGGTACGGGCGGCCTGGGAACAGGACTTGGTACCCCTCTCACTGATGTGCAGTGGCAGATGAGTTGCGAGCAAACACGTAAAGTTTCATTCAACCATAAACATAAGATATTACATTTTAAATTTCTATGGCGAGCCTATGTATCTCCTGCTAAGGTTCACCGGATGGACCCATTACGCCCGCATACCTGCCCCAGATGTAGTGCTGAGAGGGCCGATTTTGCGCACATGGCTTGCACCTGCGCAATTGGTCTCAAGTATTTAGCGAATTATCGAAAATGACAGGACTGAGCCTTCAACCATCACCTATGCAGGCACTGTTGGGGTATGTACAAGAAATCGCTAAGCCACACAAACGTTTTAGTGCAATCGCATTACTGTTAGCAAAAAGAGAAGTGGCAATACACTGGGGGAGTAAATACCTGCCAACACTGAAGGGATGGCTGTTCAGTATGACATAACACTACCAGTGAGATATATGCGCCGTTACAACACCCGGTATCTAGACCGCTGGTTATCTGGCAGCCCTATAGGTCATACTTGCTGGAACATACGACTGTTGGCTCGCAAACGGAACAGGATACTAGCGCACAGGGGGACACGAGTAATTGAGATGCCTAACTGGAGCAGGGTAAAAAGTGAATGGGGATATGATACTGTATTGCCAGGCACTGAGAGTGTAATAGTGGTAAGCAGAATTACTATGTATTAGATGAATCACTGACGGCTGTGGATATTGAACATGCGTCTTGAAATGCACCTTTTGTACTTTATGAAAATTATAAATAAAGATTTTTTTAAAAGCCTGATTTGATCTGGGCACACTGTTGAACCAATCTGGAGATTTGCCACACCAGTAGTAACTGAAGGGAGACCAATGACATTCTTATTGGGACAAGCAGCATTTCCAGTTGGGTGTCCAACATTCTTACCGTTTCGAAACCAGGCCTTTAAGGGATCAAACTTTTCCTCCTTATATCACCAGTGGACTGAGAAGACTTCTGGGACCCACCATCCTGAACAGGTTGTTGGGGCCTTTAGAAGACTTTTTTGTTTTGTTTTTGGGGGGGGTGGGGAGATAACGCCCTTTTCCCTGGGGAGGTTTTGTAACCCCTTTCTTTTCAGTGGAAGTTGTGGTCACCATTGTCTTGACCTAATGGTCTGCCTTCTTTCCCAATTCTTGGGAGAAATTAGACCTAGATCTACCAGATACTGGTGCAACTTTTCATTAGTGCAATTGCTTAACATGTGTTCTTTCATCAGGAGACTGTTAAGCCCAGCATAGTCATGCACATCGCTTCCAGTCAACCAACCAGCGAATGCCTTTAGTGAGTAGTCCATGAAGTCAACGCAGAATTGGCTTGGGGTTTTGTGAGCCCCCCCTGAAACTAATTCTATACTCAGTTGTGAGTCCAAAACTATCAATCAGGGTTCCCTTCATGAAGTCATAAGACTCAGCCACTGGCCAACTGAGGGTCAGTAGTCTGTCTCTGCAGTTATCAGAGAACAGTTCCAAAAGTAAAGGCCCCCAGTGGGACGTCTTCTCTTGCCTCATTCCACAAGCCCTCTCGAAGGCTGTGAAGGATAAGTTTCTTACCTGTAATCCTAGTACTCTTCCAGGGGTATAATCAAAGTCATAAGCACTGAATAGTCCCACCCATTCGCGGGGACCACAGAACATATACAACAAGCATTTACAATGCAATAAGTCTCGCAATGACATTTTGAGCAATTGCATTGTAAATGGTAATGTCTTTAAAAAAATTAAAAGGCATTGTTATTTACAATACCAAAAGCAACACCTATTGCATTGCATAGCGCGGTGTCCGTGAAGACGGTGCCGCGCTTATTGAAGTATAAAAAAAAAAAATTAAAAAAAAAAAGAGTGTTGGGGGGCAGAGCCCTGTGGTGACTCACTGGAGAGCGCCTTGAGTGCTGCGCCCAGCTCGGCAGTGCCAATTCCGCCCGTGCTTGTCACACGTCTGTCACTCTGCTGTTCATCTTACAGATGCCGATATTAGTGCCTCTGATTCGCAGCATAGTAACACCTCGCGGCGCTATGATGGAGGGCTAGCAAAGTGTTCCATAAAATAAGCTGATATTGTTCAGTGAGAGGAGCCGACGCACAGGAGGCGCTAAAGGCCTCTCCTGCTGCCCGAGGCGCTTTATCGTCAGCAGTCAGTGGCAGGACCGAAGCAGTAGCTTAGTGCAGACTCCGGTATTTATTCACTCACTCATCCTGCAAAAGAGAAACCGTGAGGGCACCGGTCTTTTAATCAGTTTGAAATAAAAAGAAGTTGCTTTTAAGAGTTGTTAGTTACACAACGAATGTAGTAATTGCCAAAAATATCTACACTGAAAGGCTGCAGCCTGGCAGGTTTGAACCTCCTTGACATTGCATTCCCGCTTCAGAAAATAGAAGAAAAAAAAAGTTCAAATGGTTCTATCATAGTCGCCTGATTTTGTTTATTATAATTACTATAAGATTATATTTGTTATATTATTTTGATTTGTACAGCGCACTAATCACCTAAAAGGTTTATCTATGCGCTATAGCAACAATACTTCTTAATTACTGCAAAAAGCAGTTATCACAATAAACACGTGTGCTGTCCCCCCCAGCACAGCACACCCGCTCGTCTGAAAACTTTATCAAAAATTAGAATTAAAGACATCTTCCCAGGGTGTCAGGAGCCCCTTACGACCCATGCCCTCGCCATGACACGGCAGACTGCGGAGTGAAACAAGCTATGCACTAATTTAAAACAGATGGCCCGTTCCCCGGCCAGAGACAGACCCTGCTGGCCTCATGTTCATCCTTGTGAGGTCTGTGTGAAATAAGCAGAGCAAAAACGGAAGAAGTCATGGAATGAGTGGCCACGGTGAAACGAGGTTGAGTGGTCTAGAGTAGGTGCTCATACACACACACGCACACCAACACATGAGAACACACAACAAACGCACACAGACAGGCACAACACACGCGCGCACACACATGCTGGCACACAGTGAAAACCCACGCAGCACAGGCACAACACACGCAACAAACACACACACACACACACACTTACACACGCACAGCACATGCACGCACACAATCCCCTGGAGTGAGCAGATGTACACCCCCCCCGCACACAGTGACCCCCTCCACAAAGTGTCAGTTTTCCCAGGGTGTCAGGAGCCCCTTAATGACCCATGCTCTTGCCATGACACGGCAGACTGCGGAGTTAAACAAGCGATGCACGAATTAACAAGACAGGATAAAGGGTTGAGTGGGAGACAGCATCGTCTCGCAGAAAAGGCAACGCATTGGGTGGAAAGAGTTAAGGCATGCACCGGTCAAGAAAAAAAGCGAGAGAGGGGGAGAGAGAGCGCGAGAGAGCGAGAGCGAGAGCGAGAAAGAGCGGGAGAGAGAGAGAAAGCGAGAGGAGAGAGCGAGAGCGAGAGCCCGGGAGTGCTGTGTGCGCAGTCTGCTAATTTTCAAGCACTGCACTCGTGCTTGTGGCACGCCCCTGCTCGCTCCCGCAAGGTGGATGCCGCCACAAGCACGAGTGCAGTGCTTGAAAATGACCAGAGCGACGGCTAAGGGTTTTCCTATGCAGCGCATGCGCGCTGCGTAGGCGAGACCTAAAAATGTGTATGTGTATGTATGATCAAGGCCGCATGTCTGGCGGCCGAAACGCGTCACTTTTGGACATAGATGTGTGAATAAACCCATCTGTTGAATACTTCTGCCTTTGGAGTCTGTGCCTGTGGTGTTGCGCTGCTGCTGCTGCCGTAGCGGATACATTCCTGGGATTTTCGTGGTGATATATATATATATATATATATATACATACATACACATACACACATATACACAAAAAAATATATATAAATATATGTGTGTGTGTGTGTGTGTATTGACGGAAAAACACATGTAGTATCTTCAAACATACATCTATACACACACACACACACAGCCTAAGATCATACAACAGGCTAAGATGCCAAAAATTGCATTGGATTTTTCATTTAAAATAAACATTTATTTTTAAACAAAATATGCATTCCTTAGTGTTTTGACATAGCCCTTTATTTTCAAGGAAAAAGGCAAGTAATAGCAGGCAACTAGGCCATATGCTGCATAGACAAATCCCCAACACTAATAAAACTGGCACCATGCCTTTAAGACCTCAAAGAGCTCCCTGCTCCCATCATGCACCACAGGTGACAGTTAGGTCAGGTCTTTTTTTACGGTGTACTAACATGCAGGAAACATCAAGCAAGAAAAGGAACGCTACTATACTACAGGTATTCGTCCGGGGAGGTGGGAGGGTTGCTTATGACTGATGAGTATACCCCTGGAAGAGAACTAGGATTACAGGTAAGTAACTTATCCTTCTCTTCCAGGGAATACTCATCAATAGTCATAAGCACTGAAAAGAAGAGCAAGCCCATATCCACCATCCTGCGGACGAACGCCCGTATAGTCACAGCAAAAAACATTCCAAGGATAAATTATCCAACCAGATTCCTTAAAGAGGCTTGCCCAAATTGGGCATCCGCCTGAGTGTCCGAGTCTAAACAATAATGGCGAGTAAATGTGTGTACTAATCGCCATGTGGCAGCTTAACAGATTTCTGCAATTGGTACATTTCTGAAAAGGGCCATGGTAGAGGCCTTTTCCCTGGTGGAATGAGCCCTCAGTTTACCAGGGAGATGTTTGTTAGCTTGCTGGTAAGAGAAAGTAATACATGAGACTATCCATCCAGAGATGGACTGCTTGGAAGCTGAATCCCCAGTACGTATGGAACCATGCCTTTAAGTTGAAGCGACAAGTGGGTAGCAGGTTTGCAACTCTGGCTCCCAGAAAGTGGAATTCCTTTCCTCTGGAAATTAGATCATGCACTGACTTGCTGAGTTTTAGAAAATCCCTTAAGACTTGGTTGTATACTCAAGCATATTAATAACTCCACCTGGGTTTGGTAATTCCTAGAATCAGCGCCATGAAACCAATTGGTGTACGTGCGCTCTATAAGATCATTATAACATATTATAACATAACACAGTTTACAATCAGGCGGTCTGATTTTCTTAAAGCCTTGGTCAGGTCTAGGTAGGATTTAAGAACCCTTTTGAGGTCTAGCTAATGCAAAGCACTCTCTGGAGGACTTGAAGGGTTCGGAAATAAAGTAGGAAGAGTGATCAATTGGTTAATATGAAAATCAGAAACCACCTTAGGTAAAAAACTTGGATGAGTTCTAAGGACCACCCTGTTTGCATGGAAAATGACATGGGGTTCTTTACAAGACTGAGCTCGTATCTCGCTCACTCTGCGACCAGACGTGATGGCCACTAAGAAAGCAGTCTTCCATGACAAATGCTGCAGAGACGCTTTATGAATGGGTTCGAATGGGGCACCCATCAACTTAGCAAGAACAATATTAAGTTCCCATGGAGGGGACGGGGATCTGTTTGGTGGATAGGCTTTTTTTAACCCTTCCATGAAGTCTTTAACCACAGGTATCTGGGGGGGAAAAAGAAACATGCATGGGAGATTTTCTGCATGCTGTAATAGCTGCTAAATTAACCTTTAGAGAAGAAAACTGATTACCTGGTTCGCAACAAGACCACCTTCCTGCAAGATCTCACGAATGTCTTGTTGGTCTTCCTTGGGCAGCTTATCTGGGAATCTAGCCAAAGAGTCCCACAGAGACCTTTCGTACCTCCCCAGGAGTGCCGAGGCACTAGCCACCTTCATGAAGGATGCCGAGGTATTGCACGTTTTCTTCCTCCGAGAGTCCATTTGCTTACTCTCCTGATCAGGAGGGACTGAAGAGGATGCGGCTCCAGGATGTGATTTCCTGGCTGCTGGCACTATAACAGAATCCGGAGGTGGATCTGTTCTTCGGAACAGTGGCTCCTGGTCTGGAGCTTTGCATTTGTTTATGATGAATGAAGGAGCCGACCCGACCGCAGCTGGAGTTAAAAAGGTCTGCAGTGCCGGTTCAAGCAGCCCAGGAACCAGAGGAAGCAAAGGCCTTGCGAGGACCTATGGTGCAGGGTCTCAAATATTACAGATGAAGAGGTAGTCAGCACAGGTATGTCAATGTTCAACTTATTGGAACCTCTGCAGAGGACTTCATTAAAGGTGATCATGTCGTCCACTGGAGACACCCTGGCCGGAGGAGTAGCCAACAGAGTTGGCGAGTAGTCTCTCACAGAAGACCGTGATTATGTAGACCACGACTGATCTTAGTCTGCTGCTTCTTGATCTGGAGGAATGACGAGATCTCGATCCTCTAAGTGGTGTTCTAGATCGGTATCTTCGAGCTAGAGGAGACCTAGTAGTCCGTAGTGATGTGTGGAGATCTTCCCGTAGACGTAGCAGGTGGAGGGCCAGCAGAGACAATGGAAGGAGAGTACATTTGCGAGAAGTCCGAGCCTGCACTTCTAGGTGAAACTCCGTAACCATCTTGGAAGGAAGATGCTAATTACCCAGTATGCATCTGTACTTGGCATATAGAGCTGTACAGTCATATGCTTGTGCATAGATTGCCATCTAGTGTTGGGTGCAGATGTTTGCACTTTTGTTTTTCCTCGAAGAAGTCTTTCCAGTCACGAGGTAGGCGACTCCTCCTTTCGGTGATAGTGCACATAGGCATCGACTCCATTGTTAGATTGTTTTCCCGCAGAGGGTGATAATGGAGTTAGTAGGAGTAGTAGAAGGAGATGTCCATGAATGCATGTATCTAAGTAAGATGTTAACTGCAACCGGTATATGTACCCGGGGATGTGGGTGGGCGCATATGATTCTACAGTTCTATATGCCAACAACAGATGCATACTGGGTAAGTATCATTTTCCGTTCGAGGCATATGAGCTGTAGATCATATGCTTTAGCATAGACTATGTAGCAGTTACTCCCAAGCGGTGGCTAACCTGTAGCTGTTGCAGTGGTCTGAAATAGTGTACGTAAAAATGCCTGGCCCTCATTAGCTTGTCTGGGCAACACATCTACACAATAGTGCTTGGTGAATGTGTGTGGTGTGGACCATGTTGCAGCTTTGCATATGTCAGTAATAGGGATCTTCCCTAAGAAAGCCATAGTAGCCCCTAGTTTACGAGTGGAATGTTCTCTAGGGGGCACGGTTAGAATCCTTTTAGCTTTTGCATAGCAAATCTGAATACATTTAACAATCCACCTAGCAATACCGGATTTGGATATAGGATTGCCCTTGTGAGGTGGTGCAAAAGCAACAGTCGTTTAGTCTTATGAAAAGATTTTGTTCTTTCTGTGTAATACAATAGTGCTCTTCTAACATGTAAGGTGTGTAGAGCTCGTTCTGCAACGGAGTCAGGTTGAGGGAAGAAAACCGGTAACTCAACCGACTGATTTATGTGAAATGCAGATACTACCTTAGGTAGGAATTTGGGATTGGTACGAAGAACCACTTTATCTTTGTGCAGCTGGAAAAAGGGTTCTTCTATGGTTAGTGCCTGAAGTTCAGCCACTCTGCTTAATGAAGTGATTGCAATAAGGAAAGCTGTTTTCCAAGTGAGAAACTGTAGTTCACATCTGTGCATGGGTTCAAACGGTGGGCCCATTAATCTTGTGAGGAATATATTAAGATTCCACACCAGGGCAGGTGGAAGCCTTGGTGGTATAACTTTTCAGTCCTTCCATAAATGCTTTGATTACAGGCACTCGAAATAGCGATAAATGTTGCCTATTTTGAAGATAGGCTGCAATTGCAGCGAGATGCAGTCTGATGGATGTATAGGCCAAGGATGACTGCTGCAAATGTAATAGGTAACAGAATGTTTTGTAGGGAAGCATCAAGAGGGTTATTGCAATAGATAACAAATCGCTTCCATTTGGCTGCATAGCAGGCTCTTGTGGTAGGCCTTCTGGCCTCCTTAATAATGTTCATACAGTCTGGTGGAAGGTTCAGATAACCAAACTATGACTTCAGGAGCCAGATCGTGAGGTTCAATTGCTTGGGATCTGGGGGTTTGATTTCTCCAGGGCTCTGTGTGAGGAGACTGGGAGTTAAATGTAATTTTTAGGTCTCGCTGAGCCAGCGCATGCGCTGCTCTGCGAGACATTTAGTGAGTGGCTTTTGAAAGTGCTACCACAGGCTTTTCCTGGCCTCAAGCTTGCGTTCACGCGAGCGTGCATGCGCGCAGCCGCCATCTGGGTTTCTGTCAAGGCTCATTAAGCCTTGCGTGCCTCTCTCCGCCTTGCTTGCGCTTCAGTTCCCTCCCCCTCCCCCACCACAGATCGCGTCACTCTGCTGGCCTCCACTCCACTAATTAGCGCGGTTGCTTTCACTTTCGCCGCCACGCTTGTTACAGTATAGCAGGTCTGATTTTCACCATCTGACATGATCCATGGGTTCCTAAATTCAGAGGGTGCCTTAGAAACGCTTCGGCATACACAGCATTTTATATGCGCGTTTCATTTCATTTCAATGCGCACACATATACAGCGTAACTGTTCATATTAAAAAAAAGCAGAGCAGATGAACCAAACTGTGCGATTTTATGAGAAACAACAAAGTTCCCGTTATTTTAATTATTTCATGCATAGAAATACAAAAGTGCAATCAGGAAAGACAATACCATGCTGCTTTGATTTGAGACTATAATATGTGCAGAGTAATTACATAATGCAAACGTGCTTCCGGTGTCTCACTCCCTCCCCCAATCTTCCGTCTCCCTCGTGCTCCCTCTCCCCGTCTCTCTCGCCCTCAGCTGAACTTCCTCCGCCGAGACCTGACGAAAGGTCACAGAGTTGGCACTTGGTCATCTAGCTCTAAATTCCACTCGCTGACTGACCATTGCCACTTGGCGAAGCACTGCACTTCCGGATAATGGCGGTTCTCCCGCTGCTCCGGACTAAGGCTCGTTATTAGGCGCTTCGTTGTGACCATGGCAGCTTGCCCCACACAGGAGTGGGGGATACGGGGCTGTGGGGGTGATCTCGTCCCTGGGCCTGGTAATGGAGTGTGGTTGTGAAGAAGATATGCGATGCTGCAGAAGAAAAATATTTCTATTTTGGAAGTATGTTCAGCAGAAGATCCTTTAATTACGCCGCCAAACAGGATTACAACGGATTGTTATAAGTTTACTTTGAACGCATAATGTGTTAACTGTAGTATAAAGAACAAATGGAACACGCTATTCACTTTAATCATACCTTTAATTATTTATGAACGGCGCCACTTATATTTTCATTTTTTTCAGACTGGCAAAGCAATTTATTGCCTTTCCGAACGTGCTCAGCAGCTGCTTTTTCACCCATCCCCCAATCGCCCCCCTCCCGCTGTTCACTGTAGATCGAAATTGCTGTCCTGTCCTGTGCTGTCCTGTCCGAGCCTCTCTTCTCCCCACCCCTCCTCCATTAACCTTTTCCCTTGTTGCCGTCTCCTGAGCTCCGGTCGCCACATTCACTGTAAGCGTGCCTTTAATTCTTTATGTAGGGCGCACTTTTATTTTAATTTCGTTCTAGGCTTTTTAGTGTAATGGTTTCTGACGAACTGCAGTTTTTATGGTGAGTGGGCATCATACCATGTAAATAAAATTATTACAGTTCACATTTTGGCTTTTAAACAAATGCCCTTGTTTAACTTATCCCTCAAGCAGTCCTAGTGTGCTGCACTTATTTCAGAGGTATTCATTGGCTATATAGTCCACACGTGCCTATGCAGGATGTGTGGACGCTATTTTAGCTATTCCACTCTTTGCGATGTGGTTTCTAGCCACTTGCACTTTGTTGCTGGACACCTTCCTCTTTTTATTATTTAGCTCATTCCCACCCACTCCCGCTTTCTTTTCATCTTGTCCCTCGCTCTTATCCCGCTTCTTCCTGCCCCTCTCTTCAATCTCAATCTAAAAAGCAATATGAAGTGGCCAGAGCTGGCTGTTTCAAAGCGCTTTTTAAATTCATCCTGTTTCCGCCCCCTCCCCGTTAGCCACCCCCACCCAAATGGCAAAACCAATAGCTCGCCCATTGGCGAACACCAGCATCTTGCCAAGGTATTCCTTTGTTTGTTTTGGCTTGTTGGCTCTGGGGGAGGGAAGAGGGGCTGGGGCAGCTGTGATTGGTGGGTTACGGTTGTATCCAGATCTACGCAATGAGCCGCGACTGCTGACCTTCTTTTCTGCCTAGCCTGCCAAATGGCTTTGTCCCATTCTGCTCAACCTTCCTTACATACATCTTCCCTGGCACTTATGTGCCCGATAGACTTGAGTGCTAGCACACATGGGCTCACCCCAGCACCTTAGCACGAGGGAACCCATTGTTGCACTTTGGGTGCTTTGGTTACATAGACCGTAAAGCTGCAGTTTAAAAACAAGCATTGGCCTAGCCAATAGGTCTCGCCTTTGAGACCTTATAAGTATTTAGTTATGCAGCACAATATCCTTGGGGCAACAACATCAATTGTTGCATGGCTAAACACTTATAAGGTTCCAAAGGCGAGACCTATTGGCTATGCCAATGCTGGTTTTTGATATGGTACCAGAGAGAGAGAGTTCCAACAGGGTTGTGAACCAGGGTTGTCGTGCCCATGTTGGAGCTACTAGGACTAGTGTGAGACGTTTGCCTGAGTTTCCGAACCACTAATGGAATGAGTGGGAGAGGCGGAAAAGCGTAAGCAAATATCCCTGACCAGTTCATCCATAGAGCATTGCCCTTGGATAACTGGTGTGGGTACCTGGAGACGAAGCTTTGGCATTTTGCGTTTTGGGGTGTTGCGAACAAATCTATGTGAGGGACTCCCCAAGCTTGGAAGTATGGGTGGAGAACTGGAGGGTGAAGTTCCCATTCGTGTAGTTGATGCCTGCTGAGGAGATCCGCAATCTGGTTGTTGACTCCTGGGAGGTATTCTGCTAGGAGATGGATATTGTGGTGAATCGCCCACCTCCAGATGTGTTGGGCTAAGTGGGACAGTTGGAGAGAGTGCGTCCCCCCCTGTTTCTGTATGTAATACATAGCTGTCATGTTGTCGGTTCTTACCAAGACAACTTTGCCAGCCATGTGATCTTGAAAGGCTTTGAGAGCTAGAAAGATTGCCATTAGCTCCAAGTGATTGATATGGAGCAACCTTTGCTGGCGGCTCCAGAGACCTTGCACTGTGTGTTGAAGATGCGCTCCCCAGCCAGTTAGGGACGCGTCTGCTGTCAGTACCATCTGTGGAACCGGGTCTATGAACGGCCGTCCTTTTGACAAATTTTGTGTGTTCCACCACTACAGAGAGCGATGAGTACGGCCGCTTACTAACACTAGATCAGTTAATAGACCATGTGACTGGCTCCACGGACTGGGTAAGCATTCTTGAAGTGGACGTATGTGCAGCCTGGCATGGGGAACGATTATGACGCAGGATGCCATCATTCCTAGCAGCTGCATGAAAACTCTAGCTGGAAGTGAGTGATTGGCTTGAAACTGGAGAACTAACGCCTGAATGTTTCGAATTCTGTCTGCGTTGGGAAATGCCAGAGCCCTTGGAGTGTCTAGAGTGGCCCCTAGGTAGTTTTGAGCTTTGGCTGGCTGAAGATGTGATTTTAAACACATTGACTGTAAACCCTAGTTGGTGAAGTAACTGAATGGTTACGGAAGTGTGCTTGCGGCATTGATGGTACGTGTTGGCTTTGATGAGCCAGTCGTCCAAGTATGGGAAGACATGGATGCTTTGTCGTCTTAGGTGAGCAGCTACTACCGCCAGGCACTTTGTGAAGACTCTGGGGGCAGTGGTGACTCCGAATGGGAGTACCTTGAACTGGTAATGTTGACCTGCTACCACGAACCTGAGAAATATGCGGTGAGCTGGGTGGATTGGAATATGAAAGTAGGCATCCTTTAAGTCTAGAGTAGACTTAAAGTCGTCTTTTTGCAAAAGAGGTAGTACCTGTTGCAGTGTTACCATGTGGAAATGATCTGAATGTAAAAATGTAGTTCTCTTAGATCCAATAGAACGTAAAAGGAGTACACTCCCGACCCTTGGTGTTGTAGTGGTACGGGCTCTATAGCTCCTTTCATCAGTAGTGATTGTACCTCTTGTTTGAGGAGGTGTAAATGATCCGCTGAAATTTTGTGCGACCTTGGGGGAATGTTTGGAGGAGTGTTGATGAACTCCAGGCAGTAACCAGAATAGATAATTTGCAGAACCCATTTGTCGGTTATTGACTGCCACTTTGGTAGAAAATGTGTCAGTCTTCCCACGACAGGTGTTAAATGGTCGGGTGGAAATGTGCACAAGTCACTGTTTTGTATTGGAGGAAGAGGTGCGTGTGTTATAACCTCTACCCTGCCTTTGCCGTTGTTCCTCCTGTAACCCCCTCTGAAGTAATTTTTAGAGTTGGAGGGTTGATTATTGCCCTTGTAAGTGGATGCAGTGTCCGAGGAAGTGTTTTTGGAGCCCGCTCTATAGAAGGAGCGCCGAAAGGAACCACGGCTTTGTTTAGATTGAAGGGCTCCCATTGATTTAGCCACTTCTGTATCTTTTTTCATCTTCTCTAGAGAAGAGTCTACCACTGGCCCAAATAGATGCTCTTTATCGAAGGGTGTGTTTAATATGGAGGTTTGCACCTCAGTTTTAAAGCCAGATATACGCAGCCATGCATGTCGTCGCAAAAGAACACTAGTGTTCACTGCTCTAGCAGATGTGTCAGCAGCATCTAGGGAGCACCTGATCTGGTTGTTTGAAATCAGTTGTCCCTCACGTATTACATCTTGTGCTTTAGCTTCATGCTCTTGGGGTAGAAATTGCAAGAGTTGTTCCATTTCATCCCAATGCACACAGTCATATCTTGCCAGTAACGCCTGTGTATTAGCTATGCGCCAGAAGTTAGCTGCCTGAGTGGCTACCCTTTTCCCTGAAGCATCAAGGAGCTTTGATTCCTTATCTGGGGCGCAGCATGTCCAGTAGTTTGGGAGTTTGCCCTTTTAAGTACATTGGAAACGACCAGCGAGTCTAAGGGTAACTGTCCTCCTATATACACTGGATAAGATGGTGCAGGCTTATATTTTTTATCCACCCTAGAGGTAAGGATACAGGCCCTGACAGGATCCTTAAAAATATGTCATCCACATGCCTGATCATTCCCTTTAGCATGGGTAACGTGTGTAGATCTTTGTGTAGTGTGGAGTGTCTCAAAAAGGAAATCCTCTTCAAGGGATTCTTTGTGTAGCTGCACCCCATGGTAAGTGGCAGCCCTGCCTAGCAACTCAAACCCTACACTGTTGTCTGGTGGAGAGGGCCTAGTAAGATAAAGGTCAGGGTCATTGTGTGTGGGTGAGTTAGTGTTGTAGTCATCCCAGTCGTCTGTAGGTCCTGGTTGACCATCATCATCATCAGTATCAATATACATCCCCATGGCCTTCATTGTCAGGTGTATGTGGTGGAGAGGTGTAGTTAGTTCAGGTAAATACAGAGGAGAAGGTGGTGATGGAAGAGGAGGAGGAGGAAGAAGAGGGGAAGGGTTGGTTCCAATATTTCTCTTCTTCAAAGGAATGTGATATTCTTGTTCAGTAGTAGTCCTCTTTAAAGTCACCTTGGTGGAAATATGTCCAGTTGTGGGATGTATGTAAAGCAGCTTCTGTTTCGGGTACGGTTTGTCGAGCGGATCATCGAAACGTTGCTTTTTGGTGATTTTGTAGTAATAGTCTGTTTCGGCGCCGAAGTTTAGTGCCGACGGTTTAGGGGTTGTAGTCTTCGGATCCGAAGTTTGTTTCGGTGCCGAGAGAGGAGGTTCGGAGCCAGACGTGGACTTCGATCCCGAGGGCTTTGGCTCGGAGCCTGACTTGGTGTGGGGCTTCTCCGAGCCGGAAGGCTTTTTGGGCTGCTTCGGTGCCGAGCCTGAAGGCGGGGCATCGGAAGCCTGTTCTCGGTGCCGACCGGGGCCTGAGGGCGCAGTTGGTCCGGAGCCTTCTTTTTTGGTTGACTTGGGAGTCGGGGCGAAGAAGGGACTGTACTTACAGTACGTTGACCATGCGGGATGTCGTCTTCCTGGTCGGAGCCCTCCTCCGAAACCGAGATTGGATCCTGTTCCTCCTCGGCCCCGATAGCGTCGCCGGCTTCTTCTTCCGATTCAGGTCCGAAGAGGTGCGGAATGGAGCCTGTGCGTTGGCTCTGCATGTCGCGTCGTCGAGCCAGCGTTTTCTTGGAACGGAAAGCCTTACACGCGTCGCAGTCCTGTTTTGTGTTCTGGTGACAAACACAGATTACACACTTCGTGTGAGTCGGTGCGCGGGTATTTCGCGTGGCAGAGGGCACTATTAAAATGGAGTTCGTCCCATCTACTGCGAGTCGAATTGAGGCGGCTAGGCCCGACGGCCTGCCATGAGCTTCCCGATCGAAATAATTTTTTCGAATCGAACACGATACGCTTAGAATGGAATACGCGATCGGAAACAATACCTTCGAGGGTGAATTTTCTACGCACCGAGGGAGACCGAAGGATCGGCGTCGGACCGGAGCGCAGCTTGTCACATCTGAACCCGATGGCGGAAAAAAAAAAAAACAATGGAGTCGATGCCCATGCGCACTATCACCGAAAGGAAGAGTCACCTACCTCGTGACTGGAAAGACTTCTTCTAAGAAAAACAAAGTGCAAACATCCGGACCCAACACTAGATGGCGATCTATGCACAAGCATATGATCGACAGCTCATATGCCTCCAACACATCTGGATGCCAGGGGAAGAAGATGCATCTCTCGACATCCATCGTCTGGACGTACCTTCATTAACAACTGGGGGGGGGCTCGACGTTGTGATGCCAGTCACCGCCGTAGGATTCTTAGATGGCGAAGACAGTTTACGCCGTTCCTTCTCTAGAAAGATTGCGGAAATGTCTCTCGACGTCGGACTGAAGCCGGTGATAATGACTGACGCTCTCGACATCGATCGCCTATGTGGCTGTGGTGGGGTTCTCGGCGTTGACCACCTAAGAGACTGCAGCGGGGTCCTAGACGTCGACACTACGCCAGCCTTACCTGCTTTGACGGCGGCGGAGTTCTGGACACTGATCGATGCATCAACGTCAGTGAATGACGCGGGAGTTTCTTCGACGTCGACCCAAGACTGTTCTTCAACGTCTACTTGCACTTCTCCAGTCTCACATACTCAGAGCCTGAAGCAATGTGTTTCGACGCCAACTTGCCTATTGACCACTTTTTGACCCTTTTCCTCTCTACGATAAGGCATGCAGTTTTATCTTTTCTCTGTCCCGAAGTGTTGTCTTAGAAAACTGCTGGCAATAATAACACTTCTCTGGATTGTGTGACGATGGTAAACACACAATACAGAGTGTGGGTTAGACTTTGCCATCTTCTTCCCACAGGAGGGACTTTTATCGAACGCTGGCATTTCTGACAGAACAAAATCTCAAAATTGTCAGAAAAGTTAGCCAGCAGCCAAAAAACATCGAATGAAGTAGAAAATCATCAGGAAAACAATTTGACTAGAAACAGTAAAACGCTTACGAGCTCAATGCTCCAGGAACCTCACAGAGGGAGCCAGAAAAAAGAACTGACCTAACTGTTACCTGTGGTGCATGATGGGAGCAAGGAGTTCTTGAAGGCAGTGTGCCAGTTTTTTACTGTTGTGGATTTGTCTATGCAGCCTATGGGCTAGTTGCCTGCTATTACTTGCCCTTTTTCTTGAAAATAAAGGGCTATGTCAAAACACTAAGGAATGCATGTTATGTTTATAAATGAATGTGTTTTAGATGAAAAATCCAATACTTTGTGCTTTGCGCGAATAAATATTTTTTTTAAAAACAGAGACAAAAATACTGGTAATTAGGCTGTGACTCCCAATATAAAACAAATAGCGATATAAAGTGAAATCAACCCACCGAGCTAATATTTCTAACTAGACAAAAAAAAGCTAGCATTTCAATGCTAATCGCTGTTGTTTTTCATGTGACTGTAGTCCAGGGCCCTCAGTTGGTAATGTGAGCTGCTGCTGCGATTGAAACATCAGAGTCCAGAGAGTTAATGAGCCATGACGAGGAAATGAGGAAGAGATAGGAAACCCAGATGCCAGCTGCGCATGCACGCCATCGTGAACTCAAGCTGGTCGCCAGCCGAAAGCCAGTGTTTGCACTTCCAAAACCCGCTTACTAAAACTCTCGGCCAGACCAGCGCAAGCGCTGGTGCAGGCCGAGACCTAAAAAGCCAATGTGGACTGTGATGCGAGTCATGTGATAAAGACCCTCCGGGGCTAAAACGCGTTATGGCTGTTACATGTTGACGGAATAAAGAAAATGTACCTACACCTAATCTGTGGTCCGTGCTCCATCGTGTTTGAAGAGGTCGCCGGGTGGAGTGTTCTTGATATTTCAAGCCGGTTTTGTCTCCTCCGACTTCACATGGAGCCCCTCTTGAAGCAAGGGCGAGGCGGCGTTCAAAGGAGCCACAATGTGGTAACAGATAAGAAGAAACAATCCGGGAGAATTAACCGCAATTTGCCCCCCAGCAGCGATGCTGGCGGCTCTTATCCATCTCAAGGTTGGCAGGCACGGGTCAGAGGACTCGAGGCACGGCGACGTCAGAGTGGAGGTAGGGCTGCTTTCCGCAGCACTGGGTTGAGAGGTTTGCAAGGACACCGACTGAGTGAATGCACTTAGCTTAATCGCACCAGAAAGTGTTCACGGATTTTGAAATTTGTCCGTCAACATGTCAGCGGACGCATTGAAGGATCGAGAGGCTGCAGCGGCAGAAATGTTTGATGACACGCATGCCCAACTTGAACTCACTCTCCCAGAATGCACTGTCAAGCAACATTAACACCAGCCTAAAAGAAAAGTTTAGACCGTTGGAGAAACTTAGCAAGCATGAACAAAGCAAGTGGTGGGAGGGGAAATCTCTACAGCGATATTTGGACGTGGGGAGGATCCCACGAGGCCTTAGGATACTCATAGCCCCCAGCTATGAAAATCCAGACCCCAGGATGATGAAGGAATGGGCCGAGACGAACCTGGAGTCGTCAAGAAAGTTGGTTACTATCTTAGTGAAATACGCGGAATCAGACAGAATCAAACTACAAGAGCAAATTCAAGTGTTAAATGATGAGTTGAGTCAAATGGGGCGAACTGAAGAAGCAACTAAAATACGAGAGGAAATGACCAAGCGACTCCGCAAAGAGGAAGAAAATATCAGAACGAAAAGCGTTTAAATTTCATAATGAAGGCAGACTATGAATGCGGCCGCATCTTTACATTTGCAAAAAAATAGGACTCCCTCAAAATCTCAAAATATGGTGGATCAAGTATTACCAAATCTAGCGCCACAAGCAATAGAACAAGACCTGCAGTCTTCAACCTCAGATTTAAGCTCAGCAATAGAAAGTGAAACAGAAGCAGATCCACGAACAGCAAGAGGTGCTCAAATTCCTTCTAAGCTGTCACTTGAAGAGGAACTAGATTTTTTGTGTGTAGAACGCAGGCAAACACTACGGCCACGAGCCCAATCGAACAAACAAGGAAAAACAGATCCGCCAAACGCCGGGAAAGGCGAAAAGCAAAACGAAGGAGAATCAAAGAGACAAAACACACGTCAGTGGAAAGGGAATTGACCACCGAGCGTGCTGTCAACAATTCAATAGTCAATCTCGCCAATGTGGATCTAAACATAGCGGAACAACAACTATCGCTTGGTTTGTTGTACTGCCCCGAGAGCTCGTTTAACGCATCAACAAGAATGGATATTTTTAAGGGGGTGCGCAAGTTAAAACTAAAGAAATTCCATTTGCTCCGGGAGAACGCAACGAACAACTCCCGGCTTAACCAGAACAATGAACTCTCGCAAGTATCTCTCCCCCCCTCCCCCAATCTAACTGCTTCGGACCTTCCCATATTAAGGGATCTACAGGACTTACTTGAAGAAAATAGACCAGCTCAGGATGACAGCACAACTTCAGATGAGACAATATTATTGACAAACAAAGAGAAGGAGCAGGATACTATAATCACCCCCTTCAAACCGCGATCAACCTTCAACCCAATAACACCGAGGGACTCAATAGATATCTCTGAGCAGACAATTGCAGGAATCAAAAGACTAATCACCAAATAAGAGGAACAAATCAAGAAACAGGAAATACAATATCATCAACTCATGGCCAAATTAAAGAGAAACACAGATAATTATACGTAACTCTGACAAGGGAGGCAACTTGGTAATCTGGGGGGGAAAAAGACTATGTTGATGAGGCAATGGGGCAGCTATCAGACAGAAACTGCTACAGTAAAAGTGATGTACTATCTATGAAATCAACATACAATACATACTACAACAAATTGCTAGCACGGAAAAGTGCAGGGCTATTGACAATGGATGAATACAAATTTGAGGAATGATACACCAACTACACCGGTCATTTATTTCATCCCCAAGATTCATAAAAACCCTCTCAAACCCCCAGTGCGGCCAATAATTTCCGCACGGAACAGCCTACTGAAGAAAACACCACATTATGTGGACTACTTTCTACAAGAGTACGTCCAGCAACTCCGTTTATAAAAGACACTGGAGACTTTCTAACCAAAATACAGGATGTTCAGTGGCAAAATGATTTTCTATTAAGAACCATGGATGTGACGGCACTTTATACTAGTATCAATCATAAAGACGGAGTGAGGGCCATACAACACTATCTCAGAAGGAGACCGGCCTAACTAGAACAACATAGCAAAATGCTGATAAATCTGATTGATTTTTGTCTACATAATAATATCTTTATGTTTCACAGTGCCCTATACTAGCAGTTACGAGGTGTAGCAATGGGGGCCAGCTTCTCCCCCAGCTACGCTTGTCTCCACATGGGATGGTGGGAGGAGTTGGTCCTGAGAAAATCTTATGAAGGGGTCTTGCATAGAAATATGAAATTATGGCTAAGGTTCATTGATGACCTGTTTTTAATCTGGCATGGGACCATGTCAGAAGCACAGAATTTTATAGAGGACCTCAACAAAAATTACATCAACCTGCAATTTACTGCTAACATGAGTGCAGAAATGGTAAACTTTCTGGACGTCCAGATTTACATCAAGGAGGGTAGAATGGAGACTAGAGTGCACAGGAAGTCAACAGCAGGCAACTCTGTGTTGCATGCAGCTAGTGCCCATCCACAACACCTTATACAAAGCATCCCATATGGGGAAATAAGGCTAAGAAGAATTTGCAGTAATGAACATGATCTTAAACTACCCCAACAAGCAAGCAAAGCTAGGTTCCTTGAGAGATGTTACTCAACAAATGCATTAATTCAGCCATTACTAAGAGCCAGGCATTAAGTAGGGAGGACCTACTCAGGAATTCTAAACATCAGGCACACACTCAGGTAGCCCCAGAGGCCAGTAAGACATCAGACATGGTAAGATACCTTCAGGATGATTATAGGGTATAGCAGGCAGGAAAGAGCAATCAATCGTATCATTCGCAGGAATTGGCCTATTGTGCTCAATGACCCTACTATTGGCCACCTGCTACGGACTAAATTGGCCATTACCCACAGCAGAGCACCCCTCCATGAAAGACTACCTAGTGCAAAACAACCCCGATAGCCAAATAGGAAGCACATGGCTGGCACAAAGAAAAGGCTTTTATAAAGGTAAACCATGCAAAGCCTGCCAGCATGGCATCAACAAAACCACCTATATCACATCATTCGGCAATCAACAGCATGCCATTAACAAGAACTTAACTTGCAAGACAGACCATGTCATTTTTGTACTTGAATGCCCCTGTGGGTTAAGATATGTGGGCAACATCAAACTACGGGGGCACAAGAGGATACTGCAACATATCAGGGCTAATAAGAACCAGGATCAGACCTACCCAGTGACAGCACTACGGTGAAATACACAAGTCCGATCCCAAAGAACTTAAATACTATCTGATCAATGCTGTGCCAGCCAACAAGAGGAGGTAACAGAGAGAAGGCCTTGCGCAAGTTAGAGACCCGATTCATACTCGAGTTAGACTCCAAACACCCAGGGGGACTCAACACCACTGAAGATCTTTATACATGCTTATAAATGGCAATATGGGTTCAAGGAGTGGGGGACATGGTCACAGATATAATGATAAACAAGCATTCATACAATCATTGAGGCCATGACAGCACGTTAAACCATAAAGTAGCCGCCCCTCTACTCTTAAACACAGTCAGTTTTATATTTATATACTTTGAGCTTTTTTACACTTTGGTGGGATATAGCACACGCACTTTTATAACTATTTTATGCACTAGCACTTTGAGTAGTCAATAAGTTTACATTTTGAATTAGAGGTTCATATGCTTGCACTAGCAACTCATGGTGACAAAAGAACATTGACTCCATGTTATTTACAGTACTGTATTAGGCTAAATTTGCACAATTTGTATTACACACCACGTTGTTTTTAATGGTGCTTTTAACAATAGAATCAATTTTATTGAAAAGCAACAAAAACTGTCCATGAGTGTGGGTATTCAAACCCACATGGGCATAGAATTGGTCTTATACCAACATAGTCATGAGGAAAACAACAATGACGCTCTATCATTAGTACTGTATTTGTGAAATCTGCACAAGTTGTATTCTACAATGAGGTCGTCTGTTGTGGTAATATCTAATAATTTGCATTAACAGTGTCAGGAAGAAAATATCAATGACGCTGCGTGAGCAGTACTGTATTTGCGAAATCTACACAAACTATTACACAACGATGTCGCTCGAACCAATTTTTACCAAATTGCAAATATGTAGTATTTAGTTTATGTTTATGACTACTGATGTTTATTGCACATGTCACCTTAAGAATTGTTTTAAAAAAATTGTATAAATAGCCAATGTGGACTGTGATGCGCGTCATGTGATCAAGGCCCTCCGGGGCTGAAACGCGTTATGGCTGTTACATGTTGACGGAATAAAGAACATTTTTGAAGAGGTCGCCGAGTGGCAGGTGGAGTGAGTGTGAGTGTGAGTGTGAGTGTGAGTGTGAGTGTGAGTGTGAGTGTGAGTGTGAGTGTGAGTGTGAGTGTGAGTGTGAGTGTGAGTGTGAGGTGAGTGTGAGTGTGAGTGGTGAGTGTGAGTGTGAGTGTGAGGTGAGTGTGAGTGTGAGGTGGGAGTGTGAGTGTGAGTGTGAGTGTGAGGTGAGTGTGAGGTGAGGTGAGTGTGAGTGTGAGTGTGAGTGTGAGTGTGAGTGTGAGTGTGAGGTGAGTGTGAGTGAGAGTGAGAGGAGAGTGAGAGTGAGAGTGAGGTGAGGTGAGTGTGAGTGTGAGTGTGAGTGTGAGTGTGAGTGTGAGTGTGAGTGTGAGTGTGAGTGTGAGTGTGAGTGTGAGTGTGAGTGTGAGTGTGAGAGAGAGAGAGAGAGAGAGAGAGAGAGAGAGAGAGAGAGAGAGAGAGAGAGAGAGAGAGTGAGAGTGAGAGTGAGAGTGAGAGAGAGAGTGAGAGAGAGAGTGAGAGAGAGAGTGAGAGAGAGAGAGAGAGAGAGAGAGAGAGAGAGAGAGATGTACAGAGAGATGGGAGAGAGGGGAGAGAGATGTACAGAGAGGGAGAGAGAGAGATGTACAGAGAGGGAGAGAGAGGGAGAGAGAGATGTACAGAGAGGGAGAGAGAGATGTACAGAGAGAGAGATGTACAGAGTACAGAGAGGGAGAGAGATGTACAGAGAGAGAGATGTACAGAGAGAGATGTACAGAGAGAGAGATGTACAGAGAGAGATGTACAGAGAGAGATGTACAGAGAGAGAGATGTACAGAGAGAGAGATGTACAGAGAGAGAGATGTACAGAGAGAGAGATGTAGAGAGAGAGAGATGTAGAGAGAGAGAGATGTAGAGAGAGAGAGATGTAGAGAGAGAGAGATGTAGAGAGAGAGATGTACAGAGAGATGTACAGAGAGAGGGGAGAGATGTACAGAGAGAGGGGAGAGATGTACAGAGAGAGGGGAGAGATGTACAGAGAGGGGAGAGATGTACAGAGAGAGGGGAGAGATGTACAGAGAGAGGGGAGAGATGTACAGAGAGAGGGAGAGAGATGTAGAGAGAGGGGAGAGATGTACAGAGAGAGGGAGAGAGATGTACAGAGAGAGGGGAGAGATGTACAGAGAGAGGGGAGAGATGTACAGAGGGAGAGATGTACAGAGAGAGAGATGTACAGAGAGAGAGAGAGATGTACAGAGAGAGAGAGAGATGTACAGAGAGAGAGAGAGATGTACAGAGAGAGAGAGAGATGTACAGAGAGAGAGAGAGATGTACAGAGAGAGAGAGAGATGTACAGAGAGAGAGATGTACAGAGAGAGAGGTACAGAGAGAGAGAGATGTACAGAGAGAGAGAGATGTAGAGAGAGAGAGATGTACAGAGAGAGAGATGTACAGAGAGAGAGAGATGTACAGAGAGAGAGAGATGTACAGAGAGAGAGAGATGTACAGAGAGAGAGATGTACAGAGAGAGAGAGATGTACAGAGAGAGGGGAGAGATGTACAGAGAGAGGGGAGAGAGAGGGGAGAGATGGGGAGAGAGGGGAGAGAGATGGGGAGAGAGGGGAGAGAGATGGGGAGAGAGGGGAGAGAGATGGGGAGAGAGGGGAGAGAGATGTACAGAGAGAGGGGAGAGAGATGTACAGAGAGAGGGGAGAGAGATGTACAGAGAGAGGGGAGAGAGATGTACAGAGAGAGGGGAGAGAGATGTACAGAGAGAGGGGAGAGAGATGTACAGAGAGAGGGGAGAGAGATGTACAGAGAGAGGGGAGAGAGATGTGAGAGAGATGTACAGAGAGAGATGTACAGAGAGAGAGAGATGTACAGAGAGAGAGAGATGTACAGAGAGAGAGAGATGTACAGAGAGAGAGATGTACAGAGAGAGAGAGATGTACAGAGAGAGAGAGATGTACAGAGAGAGAGATGTACAGAGAGAGATGTACAGAGAGATGTACAGAGAGATGTACAGAGAGAGATGTACAGAGAGATGTACAGAGAGATGTACAGAGAGAGAGATGTACAGAGAGAGATGTACAGAGAGATGTACAGAGAGAGATGTACAGAGAGATGTACAGAGAGAGATGTACAGAGAGAGATGTACAGAGAGAGATGTACAGAGAGAGATGTACAGAGAGAGATGTACAGAGAGAGAGATGTACAGAGAGAGAGATGTACAGAGAGATGTACAGAGAGGGGAGAGATGTACAGATAGAGGGGAGAGAGATGTACAGATAGAGGGGAGAGAGATGTACAGATAGAGGGGAGAGAGATGTACAGATAGAGGGGAGAGAGATGTACAGAGAGAGGGGAGAGAGATGTACAGAGAGAGGGGAGAGAGATGTACAGAGAGAGGGGAGAGAGATGTACAGAGAGAGGGGAGAGAGATGTACAGAGAGAGAGGGGAGAGATGTACAGAGAGAGAGGGAGAGATGTACAGAGAGAGGGAGAGATGTACAGAGAGAGGGGAGAGATGTACAGAGAGGGGAGAGAGATGTACAGAGAGAGGGAGAGAGATGTACAGAGAGAGGGAGAGAGATGTACAGAGAGAGGGAGAGAGATGTACAGAGAGAGGGGAGAGATGTACAGAGAGAGATGTACAGAGAGAGATGTACAGAGAGAGATGTACAGAGAGAGATGTACAGAGAGAGAGAGATGTACAGAGAGAGAGATGTACAGAGAGAGAGATGTACAGAGAGAGAGAGATGTAGAGAGAGAGAGATGTACAGAGAGAGAGAGAGAGATGTACAGAGAGAGAGAGAGATGTACAGAGAGAGAGATGTACAGAGAGAGAGATGTACAGAGAGAGAGATGTACAGAGAGAGAGAGATGTACAGAGAGAGAGATGTACAGAGAGAGAGAGATGTACAGAGAGAGAGAGATGTACAGAGAGAGAGAGATGTACAGAGAGAGAGAGATGTACAGAGAGAGAGAGATGTACAGAGAGAGAGAGATGTACAGAGAGAGAGAGATGTACAGAGAGAGAGAGATGTACAGAGAGAGAGATGTACAGAGAGAGAGATGTACAGAGAGAGAGAGAGAGAGAGATGTAGAGAGAGATGTAGAGAGAGATGTAGAGAGAGATAGATGTAGAGAGAGATGTAGAGAGAGAGATGTAGAGAGAGAGATGTAGAGAGAGAGATGTAGAGAGAGAGATGTAGAGAGAGCGAGAGATGTAGAGAGAGAGAGATGTACAGAGAGAGATGTACAGAGAGAGAGCGAGAGAGAGAGAGAGAGAGAGCGAGAGAGAGCGAGAGAGAGAGATGTACAGAGAGAGATGTACAGAGAGAGATGTACAGAGAGAGATGTACAGAGAGATGTACAGAGAGATGTACAGAGAGATGTACAGAGAGATGTACAGAGAGATGTACAGAGAGATGTACAGAGAGAGATGTACAGAGAGAGATGTACAGAGAGATGTACAGAGAGAGATGTACAGAGAGAGATGTACAGAGAGAGATGTACAGAGAGAGAGATGTACAGAGAGCGAGAGATGTACAGAGAGCGAGAGATGTACAGAGAGCGAGAGATGTACAGAGAGCGAGAGATGTACAGAGAGCGAGAGATGTACAGAGAGCGAGAGATGTACAGAGAGCGAGAGATGTACAGAGAGCGAGAGATGTACAGAGAGCTGTACAGAGAGCTGTACAGAGAGAGATGTACAGAGAGAGATGTAGAGAGAGATGTACAGAGAGATGTACAGAGAGATGTACAGAGAGAGAGAGAGAGAGAGAGATGTACAGCTCCTATCTTTATTGATGCAGTGACGATATATTGGTCATCACTGTGAATGCAACATCAATTATGTGTGCCTGGTAGTACACTACACCAGCAACCCTCCTTCACATTTACTCCACTCTACCCCAATATTAGAAACTCTCCCAAAAGTTAGACCACCTAGGGAAATGAAGGGGAATGCACCTGTTAAACCCAAACTCCCACCACGTTCCTCTCCGGCTTGTGAGCCCCGCAGGTAAGGGTCAGGTTAGGGGAGAGGATGTGGCTTATGGGCTAGAGCGGTCTACCTCGAAACTGGGGAACCAGGTTCGAGTCTCGGCAGGGACACTCAACATCCTGCGATTCTGGGCAAATCACTTAATCTCCCTGTGCCTAACAAAAAATGAATGTGTCCATCTGTAACACAACTGGTGCTCATGTAAAGCGCTCTGATACCGTCGGGTCTAGTTTGCACTAAATTAAAATAAATAAAGTGTGAATAACAGAGGCAGCTGGTTTGTGTGGTTTGAGGTCTGAGTGCTGATACTATCAGCAGGGACACAGAAGGTGTCAATCTTCTGCTCACTTGGGAGTCTCTTGCCCTTAGTATGCCTCTAGCAGGCTATGACAGTTGTTATCCCCCTGATAGACCATGATTCTGCCACCAGAAAGAGACATGTTGATTAGCTCCCTGGCCCTCTGTCTTTTGCATACTCTTTCCACCAGTCCACCCCAACTTCCTCCGATTCCTCCCACAAGCACTGCATCCTTCACATTGTTATCTCCAGTTTGAGACCCCTCTCGGCGGCCACAGGGCAGACAGGGGCTACTCTTCCCGAACCTTGATGGTTGAGGTCGTTTGCGACTAGTGTCCTGTGGTACATCCTACTAAGGCTCTGCAAACTCAGCAAACTACAGCCCTTTCCGCACTTGAGTCTCAGGGTGAGTCTCAGGGTGAGTCTGAGAGTAGCAAGTGCAAGCAGTCAAAGGCATCTTGAGGAGGTAGCACAGGGGCAAGAGCTCAACAGTCAACCAAAAGACGCACTAATTCCATTGTCTACTCCAGCGTATCTTAGTAAAAACAAAGCACTTATTACCACAGCAAATGTAATAAGACAACTCAATGGGGCTGAGATGCAGATGAGGCACAGTTGTAATTGCAACTGTGATACCTAGAAAAGCGACTCATCCGCTATGGTGCCCTCTCCTTGTTCTAGGAGTTGGTATAGTGCCTGTGGGCAGGACTGGTAACGCATACCAGCCCTGGCAATTACATCGGACCAGCCCTGGCGGGGGGTGCTGGTGGGAAGAAAAACAGCTGCTGCATTTGTTACAGGGGGCTGATATTGCAGCATTGCTGCAAAACCGGCCTCTAGTAACAAGCATTTGCAATGCAATAGGTCTCGCATTTACGATAGTTTGAGCTATTGGCATTGTAAATGACATTTCCTTTTATTTATGTGTTGATTTTTAAAACAAATAAAAGGCATTGTTATTTATAATGCCAATAGCTTACATTTTGCAAATGCGAGACCTATTGCATTGCAAATGCTTGTTTTAGATGTTTTTAGATGATGCCGGAATTACAACGCAAGTCAAGATCAGGTGTTTTTTAGGCACAGAGTTTGTGATTTGCCCAGAATCACACGATGTTGAGTCAACGCCGTTACTCGAACCTTGCTCCCCAGCTTCAAAGTCGGCAGCTCTGGCCGATAGACTACATCCCCTCCTGTTCGTTCTCTAGACAAATTGAGCGAGTAAAAAGGGTCGCTCATAGAGAAAAAGATAAACCCGGTGGGGGAGATAGACAAACTGATTAGCTTAACTGCGGAAAAAGTTGCATGAAAACACAGGTTTTGGGAGAAATTGCTATACGATGACTCCGTGTTTGCCATGCATAAGCTTTCCACAAATATGTAGGTGTATTGCAGAATGTGCACGTTTCTTATTTGCTTGTAATGCAAGTGTTCAGCTTTTGGAAGATCGAGGCATAGGGACATCATGCGATCTCAACAAGATCACACAGTATTGCTGAAAAGGTGAAGCTGGGATTATAACGCAAGTCACAATCAGATGTTTTTTAGGCACAGAGTTTTAGTGATTTGCCCAAAAGCACACGATGTTGAGTCAACGCCGTGACTCGAACCTTGCTCCCCAGTTTTAAAGTCGGCAGCTCTAGCCGATACACTACATCCCCTCCCGTCCGTTCTCCCGACAAATTGCAGCGAGTAAAAAGGGTCGCTCACAGAGGAAAAGATTAACCCGGTGGGGGAGAAAGAAACTGATTAGCTTAACTGCAGAAAAAGTTGCATGAAAATACACGGGTTTTGGGAGAAATTGTCAGCAGAGTTAGCATACTATGTGCAAGACGGGTCAAACAGCATAATTTCAGCTGGCTCTGGAAAGAGACATTACAAGAACAAGTTTTTTCTTATTTCTATAAATATTTAATACAACACAAAATATATGCCATTAGCTGCATACTGTCATCATAGCAAGGTGGGCTAGCTGCCACGCAACATTTTTGTCAAAACTTCTCCCGCCCTGTAAGCAGAAATATTTAAGTGGAAATTCTGAATTTGCTGTTTTGTTACAAAATCGTATATAGAGCCCACAGGACAACTGGTTTGGCGCTATACAAAATTGTTTCACATATGCTGGAGTCTCTGGGCTTTTCTCTATCCCATATTAAATACAATTATCTCAGCGCCTAGAGGCGTTTGCAACATAGAGCAATCCCCATTCTTATTACTAATAATCAGACAACTGCAATTTATACAATTACATACAAGCACATTCATATGTGCCTATCTTCGCTGCGATGCTATCGGGCAACAGCAACAAAATAGGAAAACTTGGGGAAAACAAACAGCAATAAACTGAATCGCAAGTTACAAAACAATACCATTACTTGGTTTGCAGATTTTATATTTAAATACGCGCACATTATACAACATAAACGCACACTCAATGTAAAAACCCTACCTGTCCGTCTGCGTAGTGCCACTGCTTTGATATTGGGCAGGCCAAGATCAAATATGTTTACTAATATAAAGGCACTGCAGACAATACAATAACAAACATACATTCGCAACATAAAAACCCTACCTCTCCCTCTGCATAGCACCTCTGCTATCGGGCAAGCTAAAATAAATCTCATTACTAATAATCAGAGGGCTGCAGATTATACATTAACATATACGCACATTCCTGTAGAACACAAATTTTTAAATAGTTACATGGAGTTGTTTAAATAACTTGCTTTGCACAAAAAAAGGACAGGAATTATTTGTGTATAAAGTACTACTGCTGTTTACCTAGGAAAGATACTGTAGGACGTTGTTTACAATGTGATAAACAGATCTAAGAAGTCACAGTATGTGGTTTAAAGAACAGAACACTTCGCATTTAGCTGCTAATTTATGACTAACAAAAGATGGTGACATAGATTACATTGAAAGACTTGCCTACCAGACAGTAAACAAATTGCTGGAGGGCATGTGTTTGTCCTGTGGGAAGTATCTGTTTAAGCAAATGTTTAACAGATGGTGACCCTGATACTAATGAAACCTCCTGAAGATGACTTCAAGGGTGTATGTATCTACGTGAACAAAAGTAGTTGTAAAAAATAAAAAAATAAAGGATTCATTTGCTTTGATCTACATTTAGTTTTTAGAAAACTAAATACAAGTTAGGCGTCTCTGCTTTGCTATCGGACAGGACAAGATCAAATATGTTATACATCGAGGGCTGCAGATTTTAGAATTCAATATGCACAAGGGGGGCTAGAGTGGGAGGGGCATTTTTAGGAGATTTACATTTTATTTATGCACGACAGCAGAACAGAATTTAAATAAACCTTAGTTTGAAAGTTGGCAGCTATTAGGCACAGAGAGTTTTAGTGATTTTCCCAGAAGCACACGATGTTGAGTGAACGCCGTGACTCGAACCTTGCTCCACAGTTTCAAAGTTGGCAGCTCTGGCCGATACACTACATCCCCTCCCGTTCGTTCTCCAGACAAAGTGCAGCGAGTAAAAAGGGTCGCTCACAGAGGAAAATATAAACCCGGTGGGGGAGAAAGAAACTAATCAGCTTAACTGCGGAAAAAGTTGCATGAAAACACAGGTTTTGGGAGAAATTGCTATACGATGACTCAGTGTTTGCCATGCATAAGCATTCCACAAATATGTAGGTGTATTGCAGAATGTGCACGTTTCTTATTTGCTTGTAATGCAAGTGTTCAGCTTTTGGAAGATCGAGGCACAGGGACATCATGCGATCGCAGTATTGCTGAAAAGGTGAAGCCGTGATTATAACGCAAGTCACAATTAGATGTTTTTTAGGCACAGAGTTTTAGTGATTTGCCCAGAATCACACGATGTTGAGTGAACGCAGTGACTTGACAGGGTGGTCCTCAGTGCGGGGAGGGGGGTTACTGAGCCACACTCACCGATGCATTTATTGTATCTTTTCTCTTCTACGTGCAGGTATGAAGGTTCTTATGCTACACCCTTTGTCGGATAGCGCTTTCTCACTTTTCATATCTGACAGCGCTATATAAAAACTCTCAAATGAAGCGTTCTGTCCCGTCCCCCCCCCCCCCCAGAGGGATAGCCCTGCTGTCTGTGAGCTGGGCCTATAACACGGTGTGCTAGAACGCCACCCTGCACCCGGATGTCTTGGACAGCAGGGCTGTCTCTTAAGGATCACAGCTGTTGCAGGCCCGTTTCCTCGCAGCAGAATTGTGCCCCCAGGGCGAGGCTGCATGAGCTGTTAGCAGGTATGTTACTGGTCACAGGTACGGTAGCTCACTGTTTGGCGTTCAGCCCCGCCCCGAGTCTTCCCAAAAACACACGTAACGGACACACTAAATCAGCAGGGCTGGCTCAGCACAGTAGAGGCAGGGTCCGGGGGCACCGGGCAGGCACCGCTCCCTTCATTTCTCTGAACCTCCAGCCACTGCACAGGACCTCACCACCCAGATGATGGCGTTGACTTTACAAGCCCAACGTGTGGCAGCAAGAAGCGGGGGCGGGTACACATCACGACATATCCCGACAGAAACCCGAAGAGCTCGTAGAGCTGGGGCAGGCCCAATCACGTGCGAACACTCGCAAGAGAACGCTCGGACAGCTCAGTGAGTTTAACGCTCACTGCTGAGACGTTCTGTATGACCTGAGGGTCACACGTCGGACCCTGTCACAGCCCACTTAGATCTTCATCCTCCCCGAGTCATGAATAGCACTTGGAAAACCTCCACAGACATCGTAAAAACGAAACCAACCTGCCGCTATGGGACTGACCCCCCCCACACACACACACACGTTTCAGGATATATCCCCAGTGAAGGATGGACCTCTTTCAGGGTTCCAGGCACATCAGCGGAGGCAACCCAACAACCTAGGATTCTAGGTAATATGCAGACACGAGAATCTACAGTGGATCTTTCGGAGCAGTTTATTTAAAACTTGAACCATTTTTGCATAAATACATTGTAACAAATAACAAAATAAGAAATTCAATTAAATTGTTAAACATTTCGACCACAGAAATTAGGAGGAGCCATTCGTGAATATATCAGAAACAGTATTCAGAACAGACTATTAAAAATAGTGTTACCAAAGTGAACAGGTGATGGGACAGAGCTCACGTCAGACCAGTACTCTCCATCACCGGGACGGCGCCAGCCCCCGGACATCCGGCCCGGGGGGGTGCGATAATGCACGGAGAACTGAGTGCGGGCGGGGGGAGGGGGGTGCGAAATGACATCTGCTTTAGGGAAGTAAGAAATATCATCGCGCTTTGTGGCCGAATAAAAAAAAAAGGTGCTCACAGACTAATGTAGGAGACAGTAACGCCGCAAGTAAACGATAAGAGTCCGGATGGGCCGTCCGAAAAGGAGACAGGGCGGTAACAAAGAAGCCTCATTTTCAATCACAAGCCAGCTTTTAGCATAAATGACGCCAGCCAATCAAAATGATGGGCGGGGCTTCAACTCTACTTCAGAAATCTTATCGATTACAAGACGCCTCGCAGAGCGAGGAGCGCATTCACGCTACAACGCTAGGCGAGACCTAAAAAGGACCAAAATCGTCTTGTCCTGCAGCCAGCGACCTCCAGAACCCCTGGGAGGACTGACTGCCTTCAGCAAAGACCAGATCTCCTGTGAACAGCAGCTCTGTTCAGAAGAAACACCAAAGAAAGACTCCGAGCCTGCTGAGGAAAAAGAAACCAGACTCCTGGAACCACCACTGCACCCGTCGCCTACGGCCAGAGTTCGAGTGGTCCACCGGCCCCAGCGAGGTCCCCCAGCGCGTCCGAGTCCACCGTGGGTTGACCCCACCAGGATTCCCTGACATCACCTGCAGCCTCTGCACGGAGCCCCCCCAACTGCGAGTGGCCCGGTAAGGTGAAATCCGACCTCAAAAGACACCCCTGCATCCAGCCGCCCTGGAGAAAAGAACACGAGGTGCACCTATGTCCCCAAGCCCTCCAACTTACCTGCCCAGCTGTTGCTTCCTTCCGGAAGTCTTCCTGGTCCGAGCCTGCAGCTGAAAACCAAAACCGAAAATCCCCATTGAAAACAGGGCACCCAACGCCAAAACAGCACCCTGCACCCAGCCGCCCCTGCGGGTGCACTTTTTGTGCTAAACAGGATCCCCTTTTGCCCTGAGCCTAACAGGAGCTTGTTATCCACCAACCGGAGGCCCCCAATCCCCCATTGGATAACATTGGGCCTCAGCACTCTGCACCCAGCCGCCCTACTGCCGCAGAGGGTGTAACAAGAGTGCATCCTTGACCCTGGGGGACCCCAGAGTCTACCCCCAGAACCTCAACTCCCACTACCGAATACTTACCTTAAAACCGATAACACTATTTTCCTCCAAGGACAACATGGACTGTTTTTCTTGGAAAAGTTTCTAAGTGTGGAGTTTGAAAACCTAAAGAAATTCTTTAAAATGGTACTGTAACAAAAATGATTTTACTCACCTGTTTACAGGAAATGTCCCAGAGTAGTATCCAGGTATACTACTCTGTAAGAAAAGTAATCTCAAAAGTAACTTACCTGTAATCTTACTGAAAATCCTATACAAAGTATATGTACTGTATTTACAAAGCATTGCATTTTCCAGAAACAATACTGTAAGTCAAAACAAAGTGCATTTACAATTGCAATCCAAACTGTTACAAACTGTATAATTACTACAAAGTACTTATCACTTACCTGTGCCAGGCTTCCTTGGTTCTAGGAAATAAACTAACTAAAAGAATATTTTTTATACAAAAACAATTGGTCTGAAGTGGTCTTTGAGTGTGTGAATTCATTTGCTGAGTGTGTACAACAAATGCTTAACACTGTACTCTGATACTGCCTTACTGCTCGACCACACTACCACAAAGAGAGTGAGGTGCTATCTAACTTTACCTATGCCTACCTTTGGGGTTTCACTGGACCCTGTGCACACTATACCTCACTTTGGTATAGTATATACAGAGCCAGCTTCCTACAAAGTGCAAATGTTCAGAGGGCCTTTTCACAGAAAAAAGTTAACATGGGAAGGAAATAGTGAGCGTGCATGACCAAAGACTCACTTAAGTATTGTATGGTGTACTACATTAAGTTTGATTTGTAAAACTGTATTTTGACCTCATACATGGTACTTACACTGTCTATGTACCATACACTATCAGTGGAGAAAGCAAGCAATAAAAAAAGCAAAACGTTCCATAAACACCAGAAAAGGAAAATGCTACTTACCCAGTATGCATCTGTTCTTGGCATATAGAGCTGTAGTCATACTATGCATAGATCGCCATCTAGTGTTGGGTCCGGATGTTTGCACTTTGTTTTTCTTCTAAGTCGTCTTTCCAGTCACAAGGTAGGTGACTACTCCTTTCGGTGATAATGCGCATGGATATCGACTCGATTGTTAGATTGTTTTCCCGCAGAGGTTGATAATGGAGATAGTAGGAGTAGTAAAAGGAGATGTCCATGGATGCATATATCTAAATAAGATGTTACTGCAACAGGTATAGGTACCCGGGGAGGTGGGTGGGCGCATAGGACTATTGCTCTATAATCCAAGAACAGATGAATACTGGGTAAGTAGCATTTTCCGTTCGAGGCATATGAGCTGTAGATCATATGCTATGCATAGATTATATAGCAGTTAACTCCCACAGCGGTGGCTAACCTGTATCTGTTGCAGTGGTCTGAAATAGTGTACGTAAAACGTATAGTTTACCAGCCGGTGTAGTTTTGCAGCTTGAAGACTTTCTGGATTCACCATGCTGTGCATTATTCCGCCATCTAGTGGTTGGGTCCGGAATCGTAGTATTTCTTTTTTTTTTTTCGTGGCCCAGGTGGGCGTCGACATCCCACCATTTGATGTCCGTGACGTCGACGCACTTCCAGCGGAAGCTCCCATCCTTGGTCGCCATCTTCGGATTCTTTTTTTTTTTTTGTTGTTGTCCGCTTTGCTTGATCCCTTTAGCTATGTATGCAATTTAGCCTCCTTTGTCCTCATGTCTCATCTTTCTGGCGGAGGAGGGTGGGATCGCTAGTGAATCCAGAAAGTCTTCAAGCTGCAAAACTACACCGACAGGTAAGAAACTATACGTTTTGCAGCGTGAATCTTTCTGGATTCACTATGCTGGGGATAGACTTAGTAGCGTTTTTTTTTCCTTACTGCGGTGGCTGGGTGGAAGATGAGCACTGGTTACTGAAAATGTGTTGTAAGACCTTCTGTCCCACTTGCGCTTCCTTATTCCTTTGCATATCCACACAGTAGTGCTTAGTGAATGTATGCACTGAAGACCACGTTGCAGCTTGGCAAATGTCTTGAATAGGTGTGTTCGCTAGAAACGCAATTGTTGCTCCTTTCTTCCTTGTAGAGTGAGCTTGAGCTGCTCCTTGTAACTATTGTCCTGCCCGCTTGTGGCAGAGTTGAATTGTTTGTGCAATCCACCGTGCAATGGTCTTTTTGGTGACTGGCCGTCCCCAAAAATTTCTGGCAAAGGATACCAAGAACTGTTTGGTTTTCCTGCACTCCTTTGTCCTTTCTATATAGTGCATGACAGCCCTTCTGGCGTCTAGTGCGTGTAGGGCCCTTTCTGTGCCTGTAGTAGGTTTTTGGAAAAACTCGGTATTTGGATTGTTTGGTTAATGTGGAATCGAGACACCACCTTTGGCATGAAGTGTGGGTCCGTTCTCATTACAATCCGGTCGTTGTGTATTTGTAGGTAGGGCTCTTGGAGTGTTAGCGCTTGCCATTCACTTACTCTTGGTAGCGACGTGATAGCCACTTAAGAAGGCTGTCTTTAGTGTGAGCATGTGCAGTGTTGCCTTGTGAAAAGGTTCAAAGGGCGCCTTCATCATTTGAGTTAGCACCACGTTGAGGTTGCATGTCGGTGCTGGCATCCTTTTTTGGGGTGTGATCCTTTTAGCTCCTTCCAGAAATCTTTTTACTACTTGGGAGGTGAAGAAACTCTTCCCTGTTTCTCCCCTCGTATAAGCTACTATCGCCGCTAAGTGCACCCTTAGGGATGTGTAGCTTAGTTTGCTTTGTAGCAGGTGTGTTAAGTATTTTAGTACTGTGGATTGCCTTGTGATCTTCCATCGTAGTTTCTCCTTGATGCACCATAGGGAGAACCTTTTCCATTTTGCTATGTAGCACTTCCTTGTTGTCTGTCTCCTCGCCTCTCTGAGTACTGCCATAGTACTTGCCGGTAGTTGGAGGTGTGCAAATTCTAGGTCTTCAGGAGCCATGCTGCTAGGATGAGGCTTTCTGGCTCTGGGTGCAGTACCTTTCCGTTCTGCATTGTTAACAGGTCCCTTCTTTTGGGAACTTATGTGCTGGTTCTTGCGCCATTTCTACTAATTGTGAGAACCATGACTGTCTGGCCCACTGAGGTGCTATCAATATTAGTGTCATGTTGCTGATCCTGCATTTGTGGAGTACCCCGTGTATCAGAGGTATGGTGGAAACCTGTGCAAATGTCTTTGACCAACTTATCCATATCGCATTCCCTTGTGACTGATGGTCTGGTTGTCTGGATGCGGAGTGTTTGCAACACACCAGAATGCAAATTGCCAATAGGTCTATTTGCGGTGTTCCCCACCTTTGGAATATTTTTTCTATTTCCTGCTGGTTGATCTCCCATTCGTGGGATGCTGGCGTCTGCCTGCTGAGTCGGTCTGCTTCCACATTGTCCTTCCCTGGTAGATGTATTGCTAGTAGGTCTATCCTCAGTGGAATGGCCCATGACAATATCTCCTGTGCTAGCTTCGACAGCGCTTCTGTGTGTTCCTCCTTGCTTGTTGATGTAGAACATGGTCGTGGTGTTGTCTGTTTGAATCAACACCCTGTTCCCATACAGCTCCTTCTGAAATGCTTTTAAGGCTAGGAACACTGTCTTTAGCTCCAGGTAGTTGATGTGTCTTACCGCATCTTTGTGTCCATAACCCCCTCACCTTGAGTTGGTTCATGTGCGCTCCCCATCCCAGGTGGGAGGCACCTGTTGTGATGGTCACTGTTGGAGTTGGTGGTGTGAATGGCTTCCCCTGTGCTATGTTTTCCTTCTTCCACCACGCTATTTCCTGCTGCACTGCGTGTGTGACAACCACTAGATCTTCCCAACTCCCTGTTTGTGACCATTGCTGTTGGAGCCATTCTTGGAATGGTCTCATGTGGAGTCGAATATTTGGGACTAGGTGTATGCATGGCGCCCTCATTCCCATGAGTTTGCTCACCGTCCTCCCTGTCAGAGCTTGCCCCTTGTGGTAGCGATGTGTCTCCTTCAGTAGTGCCTGTGTTCTCCTTGCGCTGGAGAACACCTTGCCTTGTATGGTGTTGATCTCTGCTCCTAGGAATATCTTCACCCGTTCTGGTTCTGTTAAGGATTTTCCCCAATGTATTGAAAAGCCTAGTTGCATGAGCGTTTGAGTAACCTGCTGAATGTGTTGTTTGCATTGGCTGTATGAGTTTGCCTTTACAAGCCAGTCGTCGAGGTACGGGTATACGTGTATCCCTTGCCTCCGTAGGTGTGCTGCCATCGCAGCTATGCATTTTGTGAACACCCTTGGTGCGGCTTTTAGCCCGAATGCCAGGACTGAACTGGTAGTGCGTTTCCTGGATTACAAATGTTAGTAGGTGTTTGTGTCTTTTTGTTCATGGGGATGCGTAGGTAAGCGCGTTTTAGGTGTATAGCTGCCCTGTAATACCCTTCCTGTATCTGGGGTATTACTTCTTGCAGAGATGTCATCTTGAATCTTTGAGTCCTTACGAATTTGTTTAAGAACCGTAGGTCCAAGATAGGTCTTAACGTTTCGTCTACTTTTGGTACCAGGAAGTAGTTGGAGTAGACCCCCGTTTCTTTCGCTGTACGGCACCGGCTCTATTGCCTCCTTCCTTAGGAGCTCCTGTGCCTCTAGCAGCAAGAGTGATAGTTCTGCTGTAGAGTGTCCCTTGTAGTTTGGCCTCGTTAGGAGGTGGCCTTTCTAATTCTGTGCAGTAGCCGTGTTCTATGATGTTTAGTATCCATTTGTCAGTTGTGACCTTCCACTCCTGGAAGAAGTGTCTGATTCTGCCTCCTACAGGTGTTATGTGCTCGAGGAACTGTTTGTCTTGTGGTACTGCTAGTTTGTCTTTTCCCTTGTATTGTCGCCCCCCTAGAGGTGTTGTGTGGGTGGGCGTCCTTCTTACAGCGGAGTCACTTGGAGGTGGGTTGCTGTCCTCCTATTCTTGTCTGACCTCGTCCGTTCGAGCGTCCTCGAAAGGGTTGGCCCCATGGCTGGTACTGTCAGCTTTGCTGTTGCTGTCCCACTTGCTGTGTCTGATTGCCTCCTCGGTAACCCTGTTGGAAGGCTTGATGTGATGTTTCTGGCTGGCTGTTTCCTCTGCCTGCCGGTCTTCTTGAGGGGGGTGCCCCTTCTCATCCCCCTGAACTGCGGCGCTCCCATGGACCTTGCAGTTTTATTGTCCTTTTTTAGCTGCGTAAGTTTTTCGTCAACCGGAGTCCCGAACAGTTGTTCTACGTTGAAGGGTGTGTTCAGGATGTTATTTTGGACTTCTGGCTTTAAGCCCGAGATCCTCAGCCAGGCATGCCTTCTCTCCGTAACCCCAATCATCTGCCTACTGGATGCCTCCGCTGCATCCAGGGCCGATTTTAGGCATGTGTTGGCCATGTTCCTGCCTTCTTCCACGAGGTGGTATGCCCTCTGTTGGTACTGCTCCGGGAGAGGTTTGAGCAGTTGGCCGACTTCCTCCCAATGCTGGTAGGCATGTCTGTTAATTAAGGCATTTGAGTTGGCGATGCGCCATTTAATCGCCGCACTCCATTTTCCTGTGAGGTCCATCCTCCTGCTCTCCTTGTCTGGAGAGGGTCCGGAGTTAGTGGGTACGTTGGCCCTCTTCCTAGCTGTCGATGCTATTATCGAGTCAGCAGGTACCGATCCCTGAATATATGCTGGGTCTTGTGAGTAATGTTTATATTTCTTTTCTGTCCTCGGGGTCACTGACTTATATACAGCTGGCTCCCTGAAGGCCTCCCTGTCCTGGTCCAGCACACCTGTGAGCATGGGTAGGAATTGGCTCCTGGTCTGTGTAGGAAGCAGAGTCTCCAGGAGAAAACAAGCTTTGGGCTTCTCCTCCTCTAGCTTCACTCGATAAGTAGCTGCAGCGTTTTTTATGACCATATTGTATATGCCAATGTCGTCCGGCAGTGAAGGCCTCAACGGGTATGACTACACCCTCTTCTGGGTTCTCGGCGTCGAGATCCTGCCACTCAAGGTCTTGCGCCTCTGAGGATGTGGAGTCCTGGTAGGTCTGTTGATCCTCTTCGCCTTCTGCCTCGAAGTAATCTAGGCCCTCTTCCCCCTGTTCTTCGGCTGGTTCAGGCGGATCAGGGTCCTCGATCCCTTCTTCGAGCTCCGCTTCGGCTGCAGGCTTCGAAGGGATGGTGTACCGGCTCATTCGGTCAAAATCCTTCTCTCTGGAGGATGTTTGCCATTTCGGCCTCGAGCCTTCTCCTCTTCTCCATCTCTGCCGCCTGTTCGGCGTCGAGAGCTCCGGCGCTTCGCGGTAGTCGGCCTCGAAGTCGCCTTTAACTCTTTTTCCCTCGGCTTCGAGCGGTCCTTTTCAAGACTGGGCTTCAACGACCTAGGTTTCTCTAGAGTTTTCACCGGCTGGGAGTCCTTTTCGAAGGATCCGCTGGGCTGTTTGTCCTTGGGTGCAGCTGCAGGCGTCGAGAGTTGAGGGCAGCGTCCCTTTCGAGGACTTTGCATCACTCCTTTCGAGCGTTGGTCAGGGGTTTTTGGGTCGACGACTCTTACCTCCTTCGCCGACTTCTTCTCGGTCTCAACGACCGTGCAGTCTTCTGGTCCCTCCACGATGTTGTCCTCTTCCCCACTGGAGAGGCCCAAGTCTCGGAGCGATGGGGGTGTTCCTTGCCCCTGCATGGTGTAGTTTGCCCTTCGCTGCCTCTCCCGAACTCTGAGGGTCTTCGGTGTGAACGCTGAGCAGGCGTTGCAGTCTTCGCTTCGATGGTCGAGCGGCAGGCAGAGGTTGCAAACTGGGTGTTGGTCCTTCTGCGCGTATTTGTGGTGGCAATTGTCGCAGAATTTGAATGGAGTTTTGTCCATCTCCGCGCACAGGGTGCCCCCTGTGTGCGCCTTCTTCGCTGGACGTCGAAGTTCTTGGTGTTTGCCCTCCTCTTCGTCGTCCCGGTTGTCTGTCCTGCAGTCGGTGTGCTCAAAACTCCAATCTTCACTGGTTTTTGCTGATTTTCGTTGATTCCTTCTTCAAAAGTTTCTGGAACTCTTCCATGACGTTCCAGACCCAACGGCGGAAAAAAGAATCTGAAGATGGCGACCAAGGGTGGGAGCTTCCGCCGGAAGCGCGTTGACGTCACGAAGGACACCAAATGAAGGGATGTCGACGCCCACCTGGGCCACGAAAAAAAAAAAAAAAAAGGAGGAAATACTACGATTTCGGACCCAACCACTAGATGGCGGAATAATGCACAGCATAGTGAATCAAGAAAGATTCACGCTGCAAAACTGCCTGGCCCACTCTAGCTTGTTGTCTTGCTAACACATCTACACAATAGTGTTTTGTGAATGTGTGAGGTGTAGACCATGTTGCAGGTTTGCATATGTCATCTATGGGTATATTTCCCAAGAATGCCATAGAAGCCCCCAGTTTACCTCTAGTGTGCGCTCTAGGGGGAACCGTTAATGTTCGTTTTGTTGTTGCGTAGCATATTTGAATGCATTTGACTATCTACCTTGCAATTCCTGATTTTGATATGGGATTGCCTTTGCGTGGTGGAGCAAAAGCGACAAAAAGTTGTTTGTGTTACAGAAAGGTTTTGTCCTTTGTATGTAATACAGCAATGCTCTCATTACATCTAATGTGTATAGTGCACGTTCTGCTACTGAATCTGGTTGAGGGAAGAACACAGGTAACAGATTGATTGATGTGAAAAGCAGAAATGACTATGAAGGAATTTAGGATTAGTCCGAAGAACATCTTTATTTTGGTGCATTTGTAAAAAAGGCTCTTCTATAGTTAATGCCTGAAGCTCACCCACTCTTCTGAGTGATGTGATAGCCACAAGGAAAGCAGTTTTCCATTTGAGAAGGAATAGTTTCTTACCTGTAATTCCATTTCTCTTGTAGTGGTATTTCCGTGATAAGTCATAAGCACTTGAATAGTCCCGCCCACTTGCTGGGACCCCGGAGCACTTCCTTAGATATATCTTCTTAAGTGGATATTTTTCGCCTTTCTTCAGGAAGGCCTGCAAAGACACTTAAGAGATCGAAAAGACAATAATGCAGCCTAACTAACTAGGCTACACTGGCCATGACTTCATCTTGAAGTGAATAAAGATAGCCAGTAAACTTATATTTTGCAATTTTTATGGAGTTTAATACACAGAGAAAACTCCCCTACACAAAACTCCTTTTTTCATGATCGAGATGAAACTGTTGGACAGAAGTCCCATAGGATGCCATTATATGTCTGAAAATAGAAGCTGTGCCTTTAAGAATCTGCAGAGACCACCAGTATCCCCATGATGCACAGCCAGTGGCAGTTACTTCAGTTCTTTTTTAAGGCGTAGAGAAGTGAATGCCTATTCTAAGTTACGAATACGTCTGTCTATTCCACCGGGGAGGAGGGAGGGTTGCTTATGACTTATCACGGAAATACCCCTACAAGAGAACTGGCGTTACAAGTAAGAAACTATTCCTTCTCTTGTAGGGGATTTCCGTGTTAAGCACTTGAATAGACTAGCAAGCCCATCCCTATAAACACACGCGGTGGAAGAGACAGAATTAACATGTCAGTTTAAGCAAACCGGTTCCGAAGGGAAGCCTGTCCGACTTGAGCATCTGCCTTGGAATCAGAGTCCAGGCAGTAGTGTTTTGTGAATGTATGGACCGACTTCCATGTAGCAGCCTTACAAATCTCAGAAATGGGTATATTACGAAGCAAGCCGCAGTAGCAGCCTATCCTCTGGTAAAGTGAGCCCTAGGCTTACTAACAAGAGTTTTGTTGGCTTTCTGGTAACAGAGTAAAATACATGAAACAATCCATCTGGAGATAGATTGCTTGGAGGTCGCTAGACCTGTACGGAGAGCGCCATAGTTTACAAATTACTGATCTGATCTCCTTATATCTTTAGTTTTGTCCAAATAGAACTTCAAAACCCTTGTAACATCCAGGGAATGAAGTGATCTCTCCGCTGGAGAAGGATGCTGAAAAAATGTAGGCAAGGAAATAGTTTGATTCACATGGAAATCCGAAATTACCTTAGGAAGGCATTTCAGATGCGTCCTCATGACCACTTTAGATGAATGGAAAACTGTGTATGGTTCTTGACAGCAAAGTGCCTGGATTTCGCTTACCCCGCGGGCGGAAGTGATAGCCACAAGGAAAGCTGTCTTCCAAGACAGATGCTGAAGAGTAGCCTTATGAATGGGTTCGAAGGGCTCTTGCATCAGTCGAGAAAGAACCACATTAAGCTACCAAGGAGGAGAAGGACTTCTAATGGGAGGAAAAACTTTCTTCAAACCTTCCAAGAAATCTCTAATGACAGGAATTCTAAAAAAGGAAGTTTGTGAAGGGCATTTCCTGTAAGCAGTCAGAGCTGCCAGGTGAACCTTAATGGAAGAAAATTGAAGGCCAGATTGTGCTAAATGAAGCAAGTATGGAAGGATGACATCTTCCTGGCAAGAAGTAGGATCTTCATTCTTCGATGAACACCAGATACAGAATCTCTTCCATTTATACGCATAAGCGGAGCATGTGGATGGCCGCTTAGCTTCCTTAAGGATGTCCATGCAGTCCTGAGGCAAGTTCAAGTGTCCATACTGCACTAACTCAGGAGCCATGCCGCCAAATTCAAAGATGAGAGGTTGGGGTGCACAATCTGTCCTCCGAATTTCGTTAGTAGGTCTGATTTGCATGGCAGCCTGAGATGTGGAAGGATAGACCGGTGAAGGTCTGTGAACCACCACGGACGTGGCCACTCCGGGGCTATGAGAATCATCTTGGCCCGTGACAGAGCTTGATGAGGACTGCCGGGATCAGAGGAATCGGAGGAAAGGCGTAGAGAAATCTGCCTGACCAGTTTATCCATAGGGCATTCCCCAGAGTTCCCGGTTGGTAGAACCTCGAGGCAAAGTTTTGGCATTTGTTGTTTTCTGCAGTGGCTAACAAATCGACCTCTGGAGAACCCCATCTTTTGAATATATCTTGCACCACGTCGTCGTTTAAGACCCACTAATGATTTTCCTGAAGAAGTCTGCTTAGAGCGTTGGCCTGAGCATTTTGAACACCTGGGAGGTGAGTTGCCGTTATGGTCAGATTTCTGGCTAAGAGCCACTTCCAGATGGTCTGGGCTTCCCGAGATAACGGTCTGGATCTCGAGCCTCCCTGCTTGTTGAGGTAGAACATTGTCGTATTGTCCGTCTGGACAAGCAGGGAGCTGGCACGGAATGATGGCTGAAAGGCTTTCAGAGCCAAATGAACTGCTCGTAGCTCTAGCAGATTGATGTGGTAAGTGGATTCCTTTGGTGACCATTTGCCCTGAATTTTAAAGTGATCTGTATGTGCACCCCATCCTAGGAGAGAGGCATCCGTTACTATGGTTTGTGTAGGTATCTCCTTGTGGAAGGAAATCCCTCGTAGGAGATTGTTGGGAGAACACCACCATCTGATTGACCGGAGGGCATGTTGTGACAGTTGAATCCGGTCCTCCCAATCTCCTATTCGCTGGTCCCATTGGTCCTCCAGACATTCTTGCAGGGGTCTCATGTGGAGACCTGCATTCGGAGTGAGGAAGATACAAGACGCCATGGAGCCCAGAAGAGAAGAGACCTTCCTCACATTTGGGAAAGGTCTTATCATGAGAGCCTGAGCCTTCTGAAGGATCGATAAGCGTCACTCCTCCGAAGGACACGTTTGCAGTGCGAGTATCGATGGTTGCTCCCAGATATTGAAGGCACTGTACAGGGGTCGAGATAGACTTCGTTTGATTGATGTGAAGACCCAAACGAAGGAGAAGGTCGGAGGTCCAATTGAAGTGTAGTTGCGCGTCCTGACACGTGGATGCCTTGATCAGCCAGTCATCTAGGTAGCGGTAGACGAACACTGTGGTTTCTCAGATGGGCAGCAATCACCGCCATGCACTTGGAGAAGGTCCTGGGCGCTGACTTCAGGCCGAATAGGAGTGCACAGTATTTATTGTGGTTGTTCCCCACTGTGAACCTCAGGAACTTGCGATGCTTCCTTATTATGGGAATGTGGAAGTATGCGTCTTGCAGGTCTATTGCGCATAACCAATCCCCTCTATGTAGTTGAGGATAGATCTGGTGTAACGCTAACATTCGGAATTTCTCTCACCGAATCCACTCGTTTGCCTTTCTTAAATCGAGAATGGGTCTGAACTCGTTCTTGTCCTTTTTGACAAGAAAGAACCTTGAATACAGCCCTTTTCCTAGTTGTCAAGGAGGAACAGGTTCTATGCCCGTTTTTGTAAGAGAATGTTGGCCTCCAATTGTAATTGGCACAGTTGGAATATTGACTGTGTTGGAGGTATTGATGGTGGAGGGCTGATGAAACGTAGAGCATATCCATTGCGAACAATATTCAGAACCCAATTGTCTTGTGTTACTTTTTGCCACTCTGCCAAGAAATGTTGAATGCTCCCCCCTACCGGAGTGGGTAACAGAAGAGGGGGAAGATAGGATCCAGGGTTTGGAACCTATAGGCGCCTTGTTTCCTTGCGCATGTTGCTGTCCTGATCTTACTCTTGGTTGTCGCTTTTGGAAAGGTTGGTAAGACTGTTGGTACGACTGTTGTGTATTGGTTTGTCGGCCCTGGTACCTTTGAAACCTCTGAAGAGTATCTGCGTTTTAAAGGGCGGAAAGATTTACGTTGGTCTTTGGGTTTTTCAAGACCAACAGCCTTTAGTGTCTCCATCTCCGCTTTCATTCGGGCCATTTCCTCATCCGCATGAGAGCCAAAAAGGGTTGTTCCTGAAAAAGGCAGATTCAGGATACGTTATTGTGCTTCAGGCTTAAGCGAGGTTAAGCGAAGCCATGAATGCCTTCTGAGTGCCACCCCGTGGCAATATCCATGTGCAGACAGAAGGGATGTGTCCGCAGCTGCACTAATAACCTGGTTAGACACCATAAGGCCTTCATTTTGGATCTCATTAAAATCCTCCCTTTTGTCCCTAGGTAGGTGTTCTGCAAACTGCTGGAGAGACTCCCACAGTGCCCGGTCATATCTGCCCAGCAGGGCTGTGGCACTAGCAGCTTTCATAGAGGTCGCTGCTGTGTTGCATACCTTCCTCCCCACCGAGTCTATCTTACGGCTCTCTTTATCAGGTGGAACAGTGGATTTTGGAGCCGTAGTATGCTGTTTTTTAGCCGCCACCACAATGACAGAATCTGGAATGGGGTCCGTCCGGAGGAACGAGTGATCCTGCTCTGGAGGACGATACTATTTCTGCAGCCTGGAAGGAGCTATTTAATGGAAGAAGGAGTTAGAAACAGTTCCATTGCCGGTTCTAATAAGCCTGGAACCAGAGGAAGCAAGGGACAAGAGGCTTGTCTCTGTTGGAGAGTCTAAAAAATCACAGAGGTTGATGGAATCGGAGTGGACATCAGGATGTTCAGTTTGGAAGATCCTCGCACCAAAACTTCCTGAAAAGTAGTAATGTCATCAATAGGAGAAACCCTTTGAGGAGGAGAATCCGATAATGTAGGGGGAATATCTTCCAGTACTCGTTGAGAACATGTCCCTGGTGTGTCGGGAGCGAGATCTCTCACCATGACGTCGGCGATGAGAACGAGTTCAGGAACGTCTATGGCTGCGAGAACGATCCCTCGCATCAGACTTAGATCTTGGTCTTCGAGGTGCAGGAGGACGAGGCGTAGTGGGCCGAGGAGTAGTAGGCCGAGGAGGTGGTGGAGGAAGAGAAGAAGGCAGAGGATCATCTGGTCGATGAGAAGACTGAGCTGGTGACCTAGATGGTGAATATGTCCGTGAATATTCTGAATCTTAAGAATAAATTAATCTCCTCTTTTTCCGAGCCGCCTGCAGTAAGGAAGGAGCCATAGATTCACCATAAGATCCAGTTTTCCCCCTCAACGTCGATCTACTTGTCGACGGTGACCTTCGACGTAGTCTCGACCGAGAACTTCCTCTCGACGTCGATTGGAGACTCAACGTCAATCGAGTCGGATATCGACGGCGACAGTCGGTGACTTCTCGACGGCGACAGTCGGTGACTTCTCGACGGCGACAGATGGTGAGTCGACATTGATCGGCGATGGTGCGTTGACGTTGAATGACGAGACCATGATCTCGACTGCGACCTCCGAGGTGTAGGGTCTCTCGACGGCGAACAAGTCCCACCCTTGGTTCCGCCACCTCTTTTGTAGATCTTCTCCTCTATGTGCACCATCGCCGTTGTTTCAACCCAGAGCCCTGAGTCGACGGCGAACAGGTCGGTGCAATACCTGCTCTCTACATCGTGGTCTTCGACGTCAACCGGGACCAGCGTCGTTTTTCAGCCCTTCTTCTGGGGAGCCCCCCAGAGGCTGAAGACAGAGCTCTGGTAGAGGACTGATCCTCTCCTCGCCCTGAAGTCCCACCTGTTGACTTGGCCTGCTGCTTTCTTCTTTCTTCCACTCCTTGAAGCCGAATCTTATCTCTGTCACGCAGGGTGCGCCTGGAAAAGTTTTTACAAATGGAACAGGCTTCAGGAACGTGAAACGCAGGCAAATAATACACACTCTTTGAGAGTCAGATTTGGCCTTCTTTCTTCCACATTCTGGACATTTATCAAAAAGGGATGGCATTTTTGACTGAAAACTGGAATTCCTGTCAGAAAAAGACAGCAAAGGGAAAAGAAAGACCAAAGACGTCGAGTGAAACTGTTAATAGTCAAATTCTTAAGAGATTTTTGATGAAAAACATCAAAATTGGTAGAGCTCAATGCTCCAGGGTCCTGTTAACAGGAGCCGGAAAAAAGAACTGAAGTAACTGCCACTGGCTGTGCATCATGGGATACTGGCGGTCTCTGGAGATTCTTAAAGGCACAGCCTCTATTTTCAGATATATAATGGCATCCTATGGGGCTTCTCTGTCCAACCGTTTCATCTCGATCATGAAAAAAGGAGATTTGTGAAGGGGAGTTCTCTGTGCATTAAACTCCATAAAAATTAAAAAATATAAGTTTACTGGCTATATTTTTTCACTTCAAGATGAAGTCATGGCCAGTGTAGCCTAGTTAGTTAGGCTGCATTATTGTCTTTTCTATCTCTTAAGTGTGTCTTTGCAGGCCTTCCTGAAGAAAGGCGAAAAATATCCACTTAAGAAGATATATCTAAGGAAGTGCTTCGGGGTCCCAGCACGTGGGCGGGACTAATCAAGTGCTTATGACTATCGCAGAAATCCCCTAGAAGAGAAATTGCAGTTCACATTTGTGCAATAGCTCAAAGGGTGGACCCATTAGTCTAGTGAGGACAATGTTGAGATTCCATACTGGAGCAGGTGGATGTCTTGGGGGAATGATTTTAGTCCCTCCATAAAGGCTTTGATAACAGGCACTCTAAAAAGAGATAGATGTTGCCTATTCTGTAGGTATGCAGCTATTGCAGCAAGGTGTAAACGTATGGAAGTATACGCTAAATTGGACTGCTGTAGATTTAACAAATAACGATGTTTTGTACAGAAGCATCGAGCGGGTTGATGTGGTTGTTATTACAGTATATTACAAATCGCTTCCATTTTGCTGCATAGCAGGCTCTTGTATTAGGGTGTCTAGCCTCGTTGATAATATTCATGCAGTCTGACGGTAGATTAAGATAACCAAACTCTAAGACTTCAGGAGCCAGATCGCCAGATTGAGTTGACTGGGGTCCAGATGTCTTATGTTTCCATGGCTCTGCGTGAGAAGATTGGGTGCAAGACGTAATTTTTGGTGAGGAACTAGTGAGAGTTCCAATAGGGTTGTTGTAGGAAGCTGGCTCTGTATATACTATACCAAAGTGAGGTATAGTGTGCACAGACTCCAGTGGATCCCCAAAGGTAGGCAGAGGCAAAGTTGAATAGAACCTTACTCTCCATTTGTGGTAGTGAGGTCGAGCAGTAATGCAGTATCAGAGGACAGTGTTAAGCATTGTTGTACACACTCAGTCAGCAAATGAATTCACACACTTAAAGACAACTTCAGACCAATTGTTTTTGATAAAAATATTCTTTTAGTTATATCATTTCCTAGAACCAAGCAAGCCTGGCACAGGTAAGGAATAAGTACTTTACAGTAGTAATGCAATTGAGATACAGTTTCAATGATAATTGTACATGCACTTCGATTTGATTTACAGTATGGATGCAGAGAAATGCAATACTTAGTAAATACAGTACATAGACTTGAATAGGCTTTTTACTAAAATAGTAGATAAGTAACATTTGAGATTACTAGACTTACACATAGTATACCTGGATACTACTCTAGGACATTTCCTGAAAACAGCTAAGCAAAATCGTTTTTGTTAGATTATGCAATTTTAAGGAATTTCTTTAGTTTCTCAACTCCACACTTAGAAACTTTTCACAGAAAACAGTCAATGTTATCCTATGGAGGAAAATAGTGTTATCGGTTTTGAGGTAAGTATTTGGTAGTGGGAGTTAAGGTTCTGGGGGTAGACTCAGGGGTCCCCCAGGGTCAAGGATGCACTCTAGTTACACCCTCAGCGGCACTAGGGCGGCCGGGTGCATAGTGCTGAGGCCCAATGTTATCCAACGGGGGATAGGGGGCCTCCGGTTGGTGGCTGCTGGCAAGCAGGCCACTGGGTTGTGGGAGCAAAGCTCCTGGACTTTAGCTCAGGGCAAATGAAGAAACAAAGTAGCACCAAAGGTGCACCCTCAGCGGCACTAGGGCGGCCAGGTGCAGAGTGCTGTTTCGACGTCGGACGCCCTGCTGTTTTCAATGGAGAACCTCCGGTTTGGAAAGAGACTGCAGGCTTGGGGACGAAGGTCTTCTGGATGTGACCACCACTTCGAGAGGTAAGTTGGGAAGTTAGGGGTTGGTTAGGCACCGTTGGTTTGGGCACACAAGGCCGTGGGGCGTCGGGTGCAGGGGTGCCTTTTGGGGTCGGACCTTCTTACCAGCTACTGGTCGCGGTTGGGGGGGGGGCCTTCTGGATTTAGGCTGCAGGCGTCGGCTGGAGGCAGGTCAGGGGTCGCCGGATCTCGGGTCAGGATCGCCGGGGTGACCTCCTCGTGGTGTTTCCACACTCTAGCTCGGGCCGTGGACGGCGGGTTCAGAGTGGGGCGGATTCGCAGTGTCCGGGCGGAGCCAGAGGTTGCAGGTGAACAAATCCGGTGTTCACGGGAGACAAAGAGGCAGGACACACCGGGATTTCGCAGGAGCAGGTTCGAGGTGGAGACAGGCCGGTAGGGCTGGGGCCAAGTCAGTGGGAGTCTTCCTCTTGTTGGCTTCGGCACAGCTGTTCGGTCCTTTTCTTGTCGCAGGTTCTTGTCCGAGGAAGCAAGGTTCAGGGGTGCCCCTAAATACTAGATTTAGGGGCGTTACAGGTAGGTAAAAGGGAGGGATCAATGGGTCCCTTCCCTGGGGTGGGTACACCCCCTATTATGCCACTCTCCAGTGGGAGGGGGGCATGAGCCTGTCCCTGGTTGGCTGAGACCCCCCATCTTCAAGATGGCGTGGACTGAGACTTGTGCTTCACCTCGCCTCCCCCACCTGAGGGGTGGAGTTGGCAGAGGTGGGCACACCTCTCTTCCTCACTTGTTTTTCCCGCCGGTTCTCCTGCCCAAAGTGGGGGTCAGAACCAGTGGGGACCAGTTGCTGAGAGCAGCAAGTGGGCTGGGGAAGCTCACAAAGGCGGCAAGCCTTTGAAGCTTCCCCTTCGTGAACCCTGCCCATCCTGGGGGAGGAGGCTTGGCACCTCGTCCCAGGATGTGCATTGTTTCAGGCCCCAGAGAGCAGCAGGCTCTCGACCCAAGGGTCCAGAAGCATGTCTGGTGGTGGCAGCTGAAAGCAGCCACTCAGCCTGGACACTAGAGGTGGGTTAGTTTTAAGGGGCATCGCTAAGATGCCCTCTGTGTGCATTTTTCATTAAATCCCACACTGGCATCAGTGTGGGTTTAATGTGCTAAGTATGATACCAAACTTCTCACTTTTCAGTGTAGCCATTATGGTGCTGTGGAGTTCGTAATGACAGACTCCCAGCACCATATACTCTTAATGGCAGCACTGCACTTACAATGTCTAAGAATGGACTTAGACACTGTAGGGGTACAGGGCTCATGCACCTGTACCCTCACCACTGGTATAGTGCACCCAGCTAGAGGGGTGACTGATCTATGCCAGGGCAGTGGGTTGTAGGCATGGCACACAGGGATGTGTGCCATGTCGACTCCTCACTTTGCTCTGCACCAAAACTCGCAGCCTGCAAAGGAGAGGGGAGGGGTGGTGGGTGTGGTGTGTGTAAGGGTACAGGACATCCAAGGGTGGCACAATAAGTGCTGCAGCCCTTAGAGGCCTTCTCTGGTCACAGTGCCCTGGGTACCTGTGGTACCATTTACCAGGCGCTGACCTGTGGCCAGAGATGCCAATAGGGTTTAGGCTTCAATGCAGTTTTAGGGAAAGAACATAGGCCCTGGGTACCCGATTAGCAGGAGCCCAGGGCACACTCAGTCAAAGCATATCCGCAATTCAGCAAAAAGTGGGGGCAACCATGCAGAAAGAAGGTACTTTCTCACCCCTCACCCCATAACGAAAGAGGATGAGACTAACCTTTCCCTAGAGAGTCTTCATTCTCTAAGTGGAAGTACCTGGAAAGTCCATCTGCATTGGCATGTGCAGTCCCAGGTCTGTGTTCCACTACAAAGTCCATTCCCTGTAGGGATATGGACCACCTCAACAGTTTAGGATTTTCACCTTTCATTTGCATTAGCCATCTGAGAGGTCTGTGATCAGTTTGAACTGTGGAAGAGGTGTGGCGCAGCAGCCAGGGTGCCTGACTCCGGACCACAGGGTTCACGGTTCGATCCCCAGTGCCGGCAGCAGGTTAGCCCAGCACCATGTGCCTCTGGGCAATAGCTTGCTTAATCTTCCAGAGGGGCCCACATCTCCGGAGGTAGCTGTGCGCTTTACAAATGCTGGTATTTCATATTTGTACTAGGAAGCGAGTACCAAACGAGTATGGTCTCCGCTTCTTCAGGGACCAAACCACAGCAAAGGCCTCCCTCTCAATGGCACTCCAACACTGCTCCCTGGGGAGAAGCCTTCTGCTTATAAAAGCAACAGGTTGGTCTTGGCCTTCATCATTGGTCTGGGATAGGACCGCTCCTATCCCTAGCTCAGAGGCATCAGTCTGCACAATGAACTGCTTGGCATAGTCTGAAGCTTTGAGAATTGGTGCTGAGCACATAGCCTCTTTCAGGGTGTCAAAAGCCTTTTGACAACTAACTGTCCAGTTTACCTTCTTGGGCATCTTCTTGGAGGGGAGTTCTGTGAGGGGAGCCACAATGGACCCATATCCCTTCACAAACCTCCTGTAGTACCCAGTCAAGCCAAGGAATGCCCCTACTTGGGTTTGGGTTGTTGGAGCTGCCCAGTCCAGGATGGCCTGGATCTTGGGCTGTAAGGGTTGTGCCTGGCCTCCACCAAAAAGGTGGCACAAGTACACCACAGTTCCCTGCCCTATCTGGCATTTGGATGCCTTGATAGTTAGGCCTGCAGTTAAAAGGGCATTTAAAACCTTCCCAAGGTGGATCAGGTGATCCTGTCAGGTGGAGCTAAAGACAGCAATATCATCTAGATAAGCTGCACTAAAGGACTCCAATCCAGCAAGGACTTGATTCACCAACCTCTGGTAGGTGGCAGGGGCATTCTTTAAACCAAAGGGCTTAACAGTAAACTGATTATGCCCATCAGGTGTAGAGAATGCGGTCTTTTCTTTTGCTCCTGGGGCCATGCCAATTTGCCAGTACCCTGCAGTTAAGTCAAAGGTACTTAGAAGTTTGGCTGCACCCAATTTGTCTATCAACTCAACTGCTCTTGGGATAGGGTGAGCATCTGTCTTGGTGACAGAGTTGAGCCCTCTATAGTCCACACAGAACCTCATTTCTCTCTTTCCACCCTGTGGATGAGGTTTGGGAACTAGAACCACTGGGCTAGCCCAGGGGCTCTGAGGGTTCAATAACCCCCAACTCCAGCATCTTGCTGACTTCAGCTCTGATGCTTTCCTTGACTTGATCAGACTGTCAATAGATTTTGTTTTTGACAGGTGAACTGTCACCAGTGTCCACATCATGGGTACACCAGTTTGTCTGACCAGGGGTCAAGGAAAAGAGCTTTGCATACTGCTGCAAGACTTGCTTGCAATCAGTCTGCTGTTGGGCAGAGAGGGTGTCTGAAAAGACAACTCCATCCACTGACCCATCTTTTGGGCTGTATGAGAGGAGGTCAGGGAGAGGTTCACTCTGTGTCCTGTTCCTCATCAGTCACCATCAGCATGGTGATGTCAGCCCTGTCATGAAAGAGCTTCAGGCAGTTCACATGGATAACCCTTTTGGGTGTCCTGCTTGTGCCCAGGTCAACCAAGTAGGTGACTTCACTCTTTCTAGGATAGGGTAAGGGCCACACCATCTGTCCTGGAGTGCCCTTGGTGCCACTGCCTCCAGAACCCACACCTTTTGCCCAGGTTGAAATTCAACCAGTGCAGCCTTTTGGTCATACCAGTGCTTCTGAAGCTCCTGGCTGGCCTCAAGATTTTTGGATGCCTTTTCCATGTACTCAGCCATTCTGGACCTTAGGCCAAGCACATAGTCCACAATCTCTTGTTTGGGTTCTTGGAGAGGCTTCTCCCAACCCTCTTTTACAAGACAGAGTGGTCCCCTCACAGGATGGCCAAACAGAAGTTCAAAGGGGGAAAACCCTACTCCCTTCTGTGGCACTTCTCTGTAAGCGAAAAGCAGGCAGGGTAAGAGGGCATCCCATCTCCTTTTGAGTTTTTCAGGGAGCCCCATAATCACGATTTTCAATGTCTTGTTGAATCTCTCAACAAGGCCATTGGTTTGTGGGTGATAGGGTGTAGTAAACTTGTACTGCACTCCACACTCTTTCCACATGCGTTTTAGGTAAGCAGACATGAAGTTGGAACCTCTGTCTGAAAACCACCTCCTTAGGAAACCCTACCCTGGTGAAGACACCAATGAGGGCCTTGGGTACTGCAGGAGCCGTAGTAGTCCTAAGGGGAATTGCTTCAGGGTACCAAGTGGCATGATCCACTACCACTAGAATGAATTTGTTCGCTGATGCTGTGGGAGGTTCGAGTGGAACCACTATGTCCACCCCTACCCTTTCAAAGGGAACCCCCACCACAGGTAGCAGTATTAGGGGGGCCTTTGAGGGGCCACCTGTCTTGCCACTGGCCTGACAGGTGACACAGTAGCTGACAAACTCCTTTACTTTTTGGTGCATCTGGGGCCAGTAAAAGTGGCTAACTAGCCTTTCCCAAGTCGATTTTGGACCAGATGTCCAGCTAGGGGAATGTCATGAGCTAAAGTTAGGAGAAACTCCCTGTACTTCTGAGGCACTACCACTCTCCTAGTGGCTCCAGGTTTGGGGTCTCTGGCCTCAGTGTACAGTAGTCCCTATTCCCAATAAACTCTGTGGGTACTACTGACATCTCCTTTTTCCTGGGTAGCAGCTTGCTGCCTCAGGCTTTCAAGAGTTGGACAGATCTGCTGTCCAAGGCACAGCTCTTCCCTAGAGGGTCCCCTGGGCCTAAGAGTTCAACCTGGTAAGGGTCAAGCTCCATGGGCTCAGTTCCCTCTGGGGTGTCCAAGTCCTCTCCCTGAGGAGAGGGGTCCTGATCCTTTTGCTGTACAGAAGCTGGTTCCCCAGTCTTCTTACCTTTTCTCTTGGAAGGTTGGGCCATACTTTCAGGCTCCAACACTTCTTTTTCACCCAGTCTCTTGCTCTGTGCTCTTGTTTTTACACACCAATTTAGGGATATCCAGCATTGCTGCATGGGTTTTCAGTTCAACCTCAGCCCATGCTGAGGTTTCCAGGTCATTGCCAAGCAGACATTCAGCTAGTAGCTTTGGAGAGACCACTACCTGTTTCAGGCCAGTACCCCCCGTACCCCTCCCCCACACCCCGTCTGTCACAATAGCCATTGCATGGTTAGTGGTAACACTGTCAGCATTGGTGACTGGGTAAGTTCTCCCAATCAAGTATTACTCAGGGGAAACCAGTGCGTCTCTCACCATAGTGGCACTGGCACCTGTATCCCTCAGAGCTTCAATCCTAGTTCCATTAATCCAAGGGTATTTGTAAGTACTTTAAGTTGGGTGGCCACACAGCTACAGTGGCAAACTCAACTTCCCCTTCTGAAACTAGAACTGCTTCAGTGTGCAACCCGATTTGCTCTTGGCACACTGTTGATCCCATCTGGAGACTTGCTACCCCAGGAGTAGCTGTAGTAGGACATGGGGCCTTCTTGATTTGGCAAGCAGCATCTCCAGTTAAGTGTCCCAAATTCTTACAGTTGTTACACCAGGCCTTTAAAGGATCAAAGTTATTTCCCCTGTACCTATTAACGGACTGGGAAGAGTTTTGGGACCCACCCCCTTGTGCAGGTTTTTGGGGCCCTTTAGAAGACTCAGGCTTTCTATCTTGGGGATTCTCATCACCTTTCCCCTAGGGAGGTTTTGTAACCCCATTCTTTTGGTCACCCCCAGTGGTTGTTTTTGTCACCCTTGTCTTGACCCAGTGGTCTGCCTTCTTTCCCAATTCTTGGGGAGAAATCAGACCTAGGTCTACAAAATGCTGATGTAACTTTTCATTAGTGCAATTACTTAAAATATGTTCTTTCATAAACAAATTGTAGAGTCCATTGAAATCATGCACATTGTGTCCAGTTAACTAACCATCTAGTGTTTTAACTGAGTAGTCTACAAAGTCAATCCAGGATTGGTTTTGGGTCTTGTGAGCCCCCCTGAATCTAATTCTGTATTCCTCAGTTGTGAGTCCAAATCCCTCAATCAGAGTTCTCTTCATGAGGTCATAAGACCCAGCATCTGCCCCTGTAAGGGTCAAGAGTCTGTCTCTGCAGTTACCAGAGAACAGTTCCCAAAGGAGTGCCCCCCAGTGTGACTTCACTTTCCTCATTCCACAAGCCCTCTCTCAACGGCTGTGAACCATTTTGTGATATCATCACTCTTCATATTTAGGGACAATACCTTTGGGGATTTTAGGATAATAAGATTGCTCTTTATCCTTAAGTAAATTGCTGCCACCATTGATGGGTGCTAGGCCCATCTCTGCTCTCTCTCTCTAGAGCCAGCAACCTGGTCTCTAGATCCAATCTTTTGGTCAGCCTTACTAAAAGGCTGTCCTCCTCATTGAGGCTGTCCTCAATGTCCTCAGTAGTGCCTGACCCACCGGTGTGGGATCTAGGTACTGAGAGGTTGGAGTCAGGGCCACTGGGGCCCTTTTCTCCCTAAGCAGTGGAGGGGGTTGATCTACCTGGTCATCCTCTTCCACTCTTTCTCCATCTGACTGGTCATTACCATTTTCAGATGGGTGGTCCTTAACATACCCAGCCAACTGCTCCTGGAGCTTTTGCTTGGTGGGATGGGGACCCATGGCTATGTTTTTAAGTTTACATAGGGACCTTACTTCCTTGAAAGACAAGTGAAGGTAAGGGGTGAGGTCGAGCTCCTCTTACAAGTTCTCTATGTCATTGTGGTTATTTTCACTAACAGTTGGGTTCTTGTTTTGAGACATTGTTGAAAAAAACTTCTAACCCCTCTAACCCTAGCTAAAGTGACTTTATTTTTCTAAAATTCTAAAGGGACTTAACCAAGGCCCTAACAAGACTTCTAGTAATTTTGCAAAAAATGCCAATTTGAAATAATCAGAATTCTAAAGACAGTTTAAGAGTTCTGTCGTGTGATCAGGTGGTAACCAAGTAGTCCAACAAATGCAAAGTTGTATATCCCACCGCTGATCCACCAATGTAGGAAGCTGGCTCTGTATATACTATACCAAAGTGAGGTATAGTGTGCACAGAGTCCGGTGGATCCCCAAAGGTAGGCAGAGGCAAAGTTAGATAGAACTTTACTCTATTTGTGGTAGTGTGGTCGAGCAGTAAGGCAGTATCAGAGGACAGTGTTAGGCATTTGTTGTACACACCCAGTCAGAAAATTAATTCACACACTCAAAGACTGAACTTCAGACCAACTGTTTTTGTATAAAAATATTCTTATAGTTATTTTATTTTCTAGAACCAAGCAAACCTGGCACAGGTAAGCAATAAGTACTTTACAGTAGTAATGCAATTGAGATAGCTTGAATGATAATTGTATATGCACTTTCATTTGATTTACAGTATGGATGCAGAGAAATGCAATACTTAGTAAAAACAGTACATAGACTTGAATAGGCTTTTTAGTAAAATAGTTGGCAAGTAACTTTTGAGATTACTAAACTTACACAGAGTAGTATACCTAGATACTATGGGACATTGCCTGAAAACAGGTAAATAAAATAGTTTGTTAGATTATGCAATTTCAAGGAATTTCTTTAGTTTCTCAAACTCGACACTTAGAAACTTTTCACAGAAAACAGTCAGTTATCCTATGGAGGAAAATAGTGTTATCGGTTTTGAGGTAAGTATTTGGTAGTGGGAGTTGAGGTTCTGGGGGTAGACTCAGGGGTCCCCCAGGGTCAAGGATGCACTCTAGTTAGACCCTCAGCGGCACTAGGGCGGCCGGGTGCAGAGTTTTGAGGCCCAATGTTATGCAATGGGGGATAGGGGGCCTCCGGTTGGTGGACGCTGGCAAGCAGCCACTGGGTTGTGGGAGCCAAGCTCCTGGACTTTAGCTCAGGGCAAATGAAGAAACAAAGTAGCACCAAAGGTGCACCCTCAGCGGCACTAGGGCAGCCGGGTGCAGAGTGCTGTTTCGACGTCTGACGCCCTGTTTTCAATGGAGAACCTCCAGTTTGGAAAGACACTGCAGGCTTGGGGACGAAGGTCTTCTGGGTGCGACCACCACTTCGAGAGTTAAGTTGGGAAGTTAGGGGTTGGTTAGGGACTGTCGGTTTGGGCACACAAGGCCGTGGGGAATCGGGTGCAGGGGTGCCTTTTGGGGTCGGATCTTCTTACCAGCTCCTGGTCGCGGTTGGGGGGGGGCCTTCTGGATTTAGGCTGCAGGCGTCGGCTTGAGGCAGGTCAGGGGTCGCCAGATCTCGGGTCAGGATCGCCGGGGTGACCTCCTTGTGGTGTTTGAACACTCGAGCTCGGGCAGTGGACGGCGGGTGCAGAGTGGGGCGGATTCATGGTGTCCGGCCGGAGCCAGAGGTTGCAGGTGTACAAATCCGGTGTTCACGGGGGACAAAGTCTTTGTGCTTGAAGGCAGGCAGGTCCTCCGGGGTTTTCGAGGTTGCTGGCAGCAGGACACACCGGGAATTCGCAGGAGCAGGTTCGAGGGGGAGACAGACCGGTAGGGCTGGGGCCAAGTCAGTGGGCGTTTTCCTCTTGTTAGCTTCTGCAGGGCTGTTCGGTCCTTCTTTTCTTGTTGTCTGAGGAAGCAAGGTTCAGGGGTGCCCCTAAATACTAGATTTAGGGGCGTTACAGGTAGGTAAAAAGCAGGGACCAATATGTCCCTTCCCTGGGGTTGGGACACCCCCCATTATGCCACCCTCCAGTGGGAGGGGGGCATGAGCCTGTCCCTGGTTGGCTGAGTCCCCCCCACATCTTCAAGATGGCGTGGACCGAGTTGTGCTTCACCTCGCCTCCCCCACCTGAGGGGTGGAGTTGGCAGTGGTGGGCACACCTCTTCCTCACTTGTTTTTCCCGCCGATTCTCCCGCCCAAAGTGGGGGTCAGAACCAGTGGGGACCAGTTGCTGAGAGCAGCAAATGGCCTGGGGAAGCTCACAAAGGCGGCAAGACTTTGAAGCTTCCCCTTCGTGTACCCTGCCCATCCTGGGGGAGGAAGCTTGGTACCTCGTCCTAGGATGTGCATTGTTTCAGGCCCCACAGAGCAGCAGCAGGCTCTCGACCCAGGGGACCAGAAACCGGTCTGGTGGTGGCAGCTGAAAGCAGCCACTCAGCCAGGACACTAGAGGTGGGTTAGGTTTCAGGGGGCATCTCTAAGATGCCCTCTGTGTGCATTTTTCATTAAATCCCACACTGGCATCAGTGTGGGTTTAATGTGCTGAGAAGTTTGATACCAAACTTCTCAGTTTTCAGTAAAGCCATTATGGTACTGTGGAATTCGTAATGACAAACTCCCAGCACCATATACTCTTAATGGCAGCACTGCACTTACAATGTCTAAGAATGGACTTAGCCACTGTAGGGGTACAGGGCTCATTCACCTGTACCCTCACCACTGGTATAGTGTACCCAGCTAGAGGGGTGACTGATCTATGCCAGGGCAGTGGGTTGTAGGCATGGCACACAGAGATGTGTGCCATGTCGACTCCACTTTGTTCTGCACCAAAACACGCAGCCTGAAAGAGAGGAGTGTGTGTGTGTGTGTGTGTGTGTGTGTGTGTGTGTGTGTGTGTGTGTGTGTGTTCGTGTGTACGTGTGTGTGTACGTGTGTGTACGTGTGTGTACGTGTGTGTGTACGTGTGTGTACGTGTGTGTGTACGTGTGTGTACGTGTGTGTACGTGTGTGTACGTGTGTGTACGTGTGTGTACGTGTGTACAGGACCTCCAAGGGTGGCACAATAAGTGCTGCAGCCCTTAGAGGCCTTCTCTGGTCACAGTGCCCTGGGTACCTGTGGTACCATTTACCAGGGGCTGACCTGTGGACAGAGATGCCAATTGGGTTTAGGCTTCAATGCAGTTTTAGGGAAAGAACATAGGCCCCGGGTACCGGATTAGCAGGAGCCCAGGGCACACTCAGTCAAAGCACATCAGCATTTCAGCAAAAAGTGGGGGCAACCATGCAGAAAGAGGGCACTTTCTCACAGTAGTGAACCACGGTTGCCGTGCCCATGTGGGAGCAACTAGGATTAGTGTCAGTGACGCTTGTTTGAGTTTCTGAACCACTAATGGAATGAGTGGGAGAGGCGGAAAAGCGTAAGCAAATATCCCGGACCAATTTATCCATAGTGCATTGCCTTTGGACAATGGGTGTGGATACCTGGACGCGAAGTTTGGGCATTTTGCATTTAGGTATGTGGCGAACAGTTCTATGTGAGGGACTCCCCAATGTTGAAAGTATGGAAGGAGGACCTGAGGGTGGAGTTCTGTGAGAAAGTGCCCTCTTTCTGCATGGTTTGCCCCACTTTTTGCTTAATTGCCCATGTGCTTTCTGCGGTGGGATGGAAGATTGATCTTCCCTCACGTCCCCTGTATATGAAAGTAAGGAACCCTCAGGTGAGTCTGTTGTGGGGTAAAAAGGCGAAAGCGGAGGTGGACTGTGGTGCACAGCAAGCACTGGTGGTGGGCTGATGGGCAGTGTGCTGCTAGGCTCGTCTTTATTATTTTTCTTTGGAGGAATGGGAACCGCTAAAGCTTCCTCAATAGACAATTGTCTCTTTGCCGGTTCTGCCCTTTAATGATTAGATTTGGCAATGATATCACCAGTGTCAGGATGTATCATTATGTGCTTTGGGCACGAGTCCAACTCCTGCTGGAGTCTCTCGAACAGTGGTTCAACTAACTCCAAAGGATGTTTAGAAAAAGTGTATGTTTTCAGCTCAGATGTTGATTTTGCCACTGGAATTTTTGCCGCTAATGATTTCAGTTCTGAATCAGAATTTTTAGGTACCAAGGTGGAATTCGAAGATTCCGGCTCCGATGGTCTGATGGAGTCCAATGTAGTAGGCTTCAGGTAGGGGACATGCTGGGGAAGCTGTTTTTCGGTACAGAGGCAGGGCGTGCCCGAAACAGCTGGTCAGTTCCTACAATGGCCCGAAGGCAGTGGTGGCCCAAAACCAGTCTTTGGTCGATGAGGGGGGAGGCAAGCGACTTTGTAGAGACATGCTGTGTTCAGGGTGGAGGGTGCACAGTACTCATGGGTTGCCCTGGAGTAATATCTTCCATCTCCATGTCAAAACCAGAGCTATGTTCCAGAGAGAAGGTGCCTAGTCAGCAGCAGATGGAAGGGCCTGCACCTCATGTTCTGGATCTTCCGAACTTTAGAGCTCTGGTGTGTCTTCGGCGCTGCGTCGAGACATCTCCAAAGCTTCTTCGTGGATCGGAAAGTCCTGCAGGCCTCAAAAGTCGCTTCCTCGTGCTAAGGGAAAGGCACAAGTTATGCACCTCATGGAGGTCCGTGTGTGGAAATTTGGCATGGCAACGAGGGCAAAACCAGGAAGGCGTCCAATCCATCACCGAGTGGGCATATCTTGTAAGAAATGACAGAGGAATTTCGCTCCGTAGGGCCAAGGCCCAAGTGGGCCGCAGCCGCCTGGAGTCGCCCCGACGAACAAGTCGTTGATGCACTTAACTAATGTGAAGAGAGATCCGCCATCAAACCAATACCCACACTATTCAAGAATGTAACCAATAACTGTCGAATAAGAGCAGCGGAGCACATGTCCAAACAAGACGGCAGAAGAAAACAATATAACAATGGAGTCGAGGACCATGGGCATTACAAGCGAGAGGAGTGGCCGCTATACCTCGTGACTCAAAAGACTTTCTTCAAATAAAAACAACTTGCACACATCCGAGCCCAACACTAGATGGCGAGATTATGCTAAATATGCGTATCGAAAGCCATACATGCCTCGAACAGGTGCTACCTACCGCCTGCAGGAAGCAAAAGACACTTCAAAGCTGAAGTTGGTTTTGAAGAGCAAATGGGGAACACTTGGGAGAGGGGCTGCTCCACTGTCTAGGTAGAAAGGCTGGCACTAGGGGCAGGGATTGGGGAAACCAGTTGCCAAACAGGTTTCTCAGGGGCGAGTAGCCCCCTTGGTAGCCAATTCTCCTGATTCGGCTAGGGAGCTCTGGATGCCGAGAGAGGGATTCTGCCATGTTAGCAGCAGGCAGAATGATGCATCTTGGGAAAGTCAGATGCAATACTTCCCAGGAAATGGGAGGGAGGGAGGGAGGGAACCTGGTAGCACACTGGCTACTAATCCGGTCTACCTTATGGGTACATTCTGAGGATAAAAAGGGAACCCAGATCTCAACTGGACTGGAAAAAGGATCGAAAAAGAACAGCCCTGCTGCACCGTGAAAACAGCAAAGAGGCTGCACCGGCGTGGACTGCACCAGCTGAACCTGGTGGCTAGCTAAGACGACGGACTGTGTCTGCTGTGTCCTACTCAGAGAAGTCTACAAAGCCCAGCCAAAGCCAAGAGACTCCAAGGGGCAGTCGACTGACTTCTTTCAAAGCACAGGGCCAAAACAGCTGAGAAGCCTGTTGGAGCAAGGTGATAGTCCACAATTTTCAGACCACCGCCAACATGCAGTACCAAAACTGGAGTTCAATGACTCCAGGAGAGTTGTCGGCATGCAGCTTGGTCACTCAGAAGCAGGATTATCACACAGTAAAGGATTTAACGACTGCAAAACCGGGCAATTGGAGACGTACCAAAAGGACTTCTAGGGACGTTGACCTTGTGACCAGGACAGCCTCATCCCCTTCGTGGACCGAGTAGAGGCCGCAAGAAGAAACCCTTCATCCACATCGTACCCACAGCATTCTTAAGCATCTTTAGCATCCTTCATCCCTTGCATTAGTGTAGGAAGCTGGCTCTGTATATACTATACCAAATTAAGGTACAGTGTGCACAGAGTCCAGTGGAACCCCAAAGGTAGGCAGGGCAAAGGGGGATCCGATTTAGCAAATAAGGTGCACCCACAGCGGCATAGGGGCGGCCGGGCGCAGGGTGCTGTTCTGGCATTGGGTGCCCTGTTTTTAATGGGAGTTGCCGGTTTTGGATTTTGGCTGCAGGCTTGGTCCAGGAAGACTTCTGGGAGGAACCAACAGTTGGGAAGGTAAGTTGGAGGGCTCGGGGACGTAGGTGCACCTCGGGTTCCCTTCTCGAGGGTGCAGGGCAGCTGGATGAAGAGGTGTCTTTTGAGGTCAGATTTCAACTTACCGGGCCACTCACAGTGGGGGTTGTCTCCATGCAGAGGCTGCAGGCAACGTCTGGGAGCCCTGGAGGGGTCAACCCACGATGGACTCGGACTCTGGAGCACTGGGAGACCTTGCTGGGACCGGTGGGCCACTCTGATTCGGCCCGTAGGCGTCTGGTGCAGTGGTGGTTCCAGGCTTCGGGTTTCTTTGTCCTCAGCAGGCTCAGAGTCTGTCTTGGGAGTTTTTTTAACAGAGCTGCTGTTCACAGGAGATCCGGTCTTTGTTGAAGGCAGTCAGTCCTCCCAAGGGTACTGGAGGACTCTGGCTGCAGGACAAGGTGACTTTTGGAACAGGATCGCTGGAAACTGCAGACGGGCAGGTAGGGCTGGAGCCAAGTCAGTTTGTCTCTGCAGTCTCCTCTGCTGGGTGTCTTTTTTTGTCCTTCGTAGGTTGCGGGAATCTGTATTCTTGGTTCAGGGCTACCCCCTAAATACTGTATTTAGAGGGCGTTTAAGGTGTCTCGAGGTCAGTAGTCAATAGGCTACTGACCTTAGGGTGACTACATCCTTGGTGGGGAGACAGGAAGTGGGCCTGCTCCTGATAGCAGGAGAGACTGGGGGGTCACGTTACAAAGGCTGCAAGGCCTTTGAAGCTCCCCTACCACAGATGGCTCTTCCTGGCCTGGGGGAGGTGTGGCCACCTCCGCCCAGGAAAGGCTTTGTTTCTGGGCTCAGGGAGCAAAGTCTCCCACCCCAGGGGTCCAGAAACATGTCTCGTGGTGGCAGGCTGGTGTTTACCAGTCAGGGAACCCACCAGAGGCTGGTCGTTTTTCTGGGGGCATCTCTAAGATGCCCTCTGAGTGCATTGTATAATACATCCCACACTGGCATCAGTGTAGGTTTATTACGCTGAGAAGTTGGTTACCAAACTAACCAGAATTCAGTAAAGCCATTATGTTGCTGTGGAGTTCGTAATGACAAACTCCCAGACCATATATTCTTTATGGCTTTACTGCACTTACAATGTCTAAGAATGGACTTCGAAACTGTAGGGGTACAGTGCTCATGCAACTGTACCCTCACCAGTGGTATAGTGCACCCAGCTAGAGGGGTGTCTTACCTTGGCACTCAAAGCATAAATTATTTTTCAATAGCGTCCATGTCTAGAAAACCTCTTTAGCAGCATTAATGGAGGTTTCCTCTCTTCCCCAAATAGCTGTGAGCCTGACATGGGCTGCTGACAGACGTGAATTGCTCCCACACATTGTTTCAAAACATTTTAAAGATTGCAGAACAGAGCATGATGCATGTATGTACCACCTGCCTCAAATCTGTACTCTTGACCTGACCGTGCCACAGCAGTCAAAGCGCATGGTAGATGTAGGTTTGCAGAAACTGAAGCCGCCCTCCTATACTGACCCAATGAAGCAAATTAAATGCACCATTGGTATAGTGCACCCAGCTAGAGGGGTGGTCTTACCTATACCAGTGGGTTGCAGGCATGGCACAAAGGTATGCGTGCTATGTCGACTTCACTTTTCTCTGCACCAAAACACGCGGCCTGCAATGGCAGTGTGTGTGCGCGCGCGCTAAGGTACAGGACCTCTAAAGGTGGCACAATATGTGCTGCAGCCCTTAGAGGCCTTCCCTGGTCACAGTGCCCTTGGTACCCATTGCACCTTTTACAAGGAACTTACATATGTTCAGAGAGTTGCCAATTGGGGGGTACAAGGTACAGTTTTGGGAAAGAGCACACGCCCTGGGAACCTGATTTGGCAGGGACCTAGGGCACATCACGTCAAAGTGCAACAGAAATCTGGCAAAAAAGTTGGGGGGGGTACTACAACAGAAGCCCAGCTTCCTACAATTAGGACCACTTATATAGGAATTCATTGCAAAGAAGGAAAGATGCTTGGAACTACCTGTAGACTACTTCACCCGTGGAGGTAACTGTTTCTGTGGACCTTGCTAGTCCCCCTGACTGGCTTCCTAAGCAGTCGGTTGCCTAAAGTGAATAAGTGACCATAATACAACTAGCCCAACTTTTTAGTGAAAACAAGTGTAATTTTAATAATATTTGCCAATGCTTGTTCACGGTCAAGTAAAATGCTTTGATTTACTATACTTAGCAAATTCTTAATCATCCGAACCCTCCGGCAGATCTTTTTCATTGTGGTGTCCACGTCTATTTTTATAAATTGGTTTTGGATTCCTTGAGTATCTTGTGCATTTCTTCAATTGTTTTGGTGCTGTTTAAATGCTTTACACTTGTTCCTCACTGTAAGTCTTGCTGCTCAGAACCCCAGGTACCCAAAGTTGAGCTTAAGGTTTAACAAACCAAACCTACTTGGCCTAAAGTGATTGGCAAGTTCATTACATGGTGAGGTCGCAGACCACACCACATAATACATCCAATTTCCTCACAGAACCAAACCAGGTGTAGGTCTGTCAGTCAGTTTCGAAGTCAAGTAAATTGATTTTTGAGATTTGGGGTCAAACTAGTCTAGATGGGGCATGGGGTTGGTACCCTTTGCAGGAGACTTTCATTTAACAAAGAAATTTCGGGGGGGGGCAGAGAGTGTCTAAGAGGACTCCGAGCTTAGAGCCAGATCTGAAGGTCAATGCCTCTGGCTTTAATGCAGACTGCCTTGGAAGCAGTGATCAGTTTGAGCGGGAGGGTGCTGACCATTTCAGTCCCTAGATAACTGATCCTCAAGCGAGTGTAGTGGAAGGGAGGTTGTAGGGTTAGTTTTTGTCCTGAGGCCATTGCTATGAATTAATTGGAGTTCCTCTGCTCCTATGCATCTGAAGAGAAAGGACATTTGATCTCTGCACTGGCTGTATACCTAAAGGCCCAGGCTCGTTGCCCTCAGCATCAAAGCAGTTCTGGGCAGAAAACGTTGGGTGTATTGGGTAAACCCTCATGCTGCATCTTGTGGTGTGCTCAGAGTCGTTAGCGTCCATGCCATACAGTCTTTTTGCGCCTGAATGCCTAGCAAGCCAAACTCCTCGTGCTCGGAAGACAAGTAGATTACCTAGACAACGGTGGTTGGACAAAGGGAATTTTGAGTTATATTCCATACAATTCAATCCATAGCATCCTCTCCGAACAGTCATTCTTAGCAGGACATGGTTTTCCTGAAAAAGCTGCATCAATGCTGCTCAAAGCAGATCCATTAGCATTTACTGCTCTAGTATGGAGTTCTTCCATTTTTGGAACCGAATCCTCGACTAGCAAAGGTCCAAAAGATATCTGCCCGGGATCTGGCACTGAATTGTCAAAAGCAGATGGCAGGGGGGAAAAAAAAACAACCTAAAGATGTTTTACAGATGGTGATTTGTAAGCTAAGGAAGGAATCATGACAGACTTCTTTTAAGAAAAACAGCTTGCAAACGTCATCCTCCAACGCTAGATAGCAGGAGTGTGCAGAGCACGTGCATCCACAGCCACACAGTGAAAATGCAGAAAACAGCCCAGCAGCATATTCAAGCATGCTCCATAAGCAATTTAATTGACTAATAATCAGGATAGTTGGTTAGGGGAATGCAAATGACTGCAGATCACACCACAGCCTGTAATAAAATAGGAGAGGACTGAACCATAAAAGATGACTACCGCACACTTTCTGTCCCATGTTCCACTGGCATCTCCATTCAGCAGACAGGCATCAAAGTAATACAAGAAAATATGTTCCATTAATGAAACAGAGGCCTACATTACATAGGGTGGGCACAGAACTATAGCAGTTACCTAGGCAGATATTAATAGGACATGATCCTGGTGCACCAGATGATGTAGAGAGCAATGCACACAATTAAAGGCATCGTTGGAGTTGGAAGGGTCAACAAAACAAGGAATTTTTTTTGTAAAAGCGTCAATAGGTATATCTAGAAGAAAAACTTATTTTTTGAGTTATGCCCTACAAGGAACAGACAATGAGAAACTAAAAAATAAATCAAAGACTGAAAAGAAAATTGCACCTACACAAAACTTAAATCAGAACAGAGAAAGCATAATACACTACTCTGACTTCCCAGATGATCACACAATATGGTGATAAGGCTATGTAAAATTGTGCATTTTCAAATTACTGGTTTACATTTTTTTTTTTGTACACAGGATTCCCAGCTAGGTGAAGAGAGAAAATTCAAGCATGAGTATCCTGAATACACACAAGGTAAAAATAAGGGAAAATTGGAATGATCACAACACTTCAGAATCCTACTCCATTTACTTACCTGCCTCTGTCTTTCTTCTTTTTCTTTTTCTTCTGTTTGGCAGGTGCTGGAGAAGGTGAACGTGAACTGGCAGACTCTTTAACCATACTGCAAGAGACAGATTGCATGAGCATTATAGCGGAGGTGCTTAGGAAAATCATGCTTCTAAAATTTAGGTTCCAATGTCTGCATTAATACTTGTAACGGCTTATTGTGTATTTCAAGAAATGTCTGCTTAGTTACATATGTTGAACAAGCATTAGCAATGCCAGTATGTCCGGCTTTAAAGGAATGTTGTATGGTAGCATGTAGCATTGCAAGTAGGTAGCATTGGAATGGTTATCTATTTGTGTGGAAGCAAAGAACTGTAGAATACTGGTGTACGTTAAAAAGTGAGGTAACATTTTCATTGTCAAGGCAGACAAACAAGCATAGCCAATAGGTCTCGCCTTTGGGACCTTATAAGTGTTTAGCCATGCAACAGTTGATTTTGTTGCACCAAGGATATTGCGCTGGATAACCAAACACTTATAAGGTCCCAAAGGCGAGACCTATTGGCTATGCCAATGCTTGTTCCTTTTTTCTAGTGTTATTTTTAAATGTAATTTGTATTCGTCGTGCTACATTCAAACCACCACTTGGATATTTGTTTTGCTTCTAAACAGTGCAGTTTCTAATGTATTTTTAAAATTGTGTTTCTCTGCCACGCAGTATACACCATTTCATCCATCAGCCTTCAGAGTCAGATGTTTGGGTCAACAAATGAAATACGTCCTCCCATAGTTTCCAGTTAAGGCTTTATTTTGTAGATGCACATACCATAATAGTGTGTGGCGTATCTGCCTGAAGTTATTTAAACAAAAAAAAAACTAATTCAGTGCTTGATACACCTCTGCAGGAGAGACTCACATCGTTTGTAAACTAGAAGCATACTCTAACTGATGGCAGAGAGGTAGAATTTAAGTGAAAAGCCACCTTCGTCCAGAAACAATCTGAACTACAAGCCAGAAAGACCGAAGTGAAACCTTTCCTTAAATGGTGCAGGGGGATTGCTTACTATTCGAACTTCAGTACTGGAATGTTATGGGGAAGATCATCAATTCCCCACATTGTCCAAAAATGAGTTGAAATGTCAGAAAGCTTATTTGCTCAATCAGTTTGCTTACGCGGGCATGCTCTTTTATCACCCCTCTAAGGCAATAAATATTAGCGTTGCCCTAGTGCGAGTCATTGAATCATGCTGCCAAATAAAATGCAGCACATCTGCACACGCAGTCCGGCGGCGCACAGCTCATGAGAAACGGTTTCTTTCAGCAGCTTTTCCAGAGGTAACCTCACAGCAGAGCCATTGACACCGGTAAGACTATTAAAGTACTTCACAGAACCCGAGTGCTCTTTAAAAGCATGATAAGGCTGATAACTCGTTTATTCTTTCATCGTGCTCAGACTTGCATACTGTTGCAGTGCTTTAGAAGGGTTAGGCGTCTGCGGTTTTAAAGACCTACATGCAAACAACTGCAAGTAGCCCACCTTTATCAGTGCCCGTTTTTAAAACTGCGTATACGTTCCTTCAAGAGTCCTGTGTATTCATAACTGCGTCACTGGCAGGGTCAGCTGTACACACTGCAGAGACCGAGAAACTAATCTCGAGTCGCGCAGGCAGAGGTTTTCGATCGTTGGCTGAAGGGAGCGCGGAAAGAGGGCATTCAGCCTTGCTCGTTGCCAGCCCATTAGGATAGACGGATAATGGTATTCGATTCAATAAGCTTTGTTCAAAAGCACCACAATTAAAAACAAGCGCGCGCCTCGCGCTGAAAGTAAAAAAAAAAAGCGTGCAGGCTGCAGCAGTAGGCGCGCGCGCAGGAGAGCAGTCTTCACTTTTTCAAGCACTGCACTCGTGCTTGTGGCGCGCCGCTGCTCGCTCCCGCAAGGTGGATGCCGCCACAAGCACGAGTGCAGTGCTTGAAAAAGTGAAGAGCGACGGCTAAAGGCCCTCCTATGCAGCGCATGCGCGCTGCGTAGGCGAGACCTAAAAACCATGTAGGTTAGTAACTGCCATCGTTCCAGCTGTGTTGCTGCCAGAAAAAAAACACCCTTAATTATCTAGTTATCTAAGCCAGTTGAATAGCATTAGAATGTCATGTGTGTTCCTCTGAAACTTCAAACTCGGGCAACTGGATAAATTAACACTCATTTCAGCTGTGAGGTGGGAAAGCACTTATTCGTGGAAGCAGACAACTTCTTCCCAATCAAAATGTACTCCTAGTTCCCAACATGTGGGTAGATACAAAGCACTTCTCCTGGTGATTCCCACATAAATGTCTGGCAACAGGTGCGCTGTCAACCAGAGCATACAAAAGATGTTGACAAAACCTTCCAAAAACACTATGATCATTGCAATCTCAATTGCTTCAAGGTAATTTCCAATTTTTACTTACTTCTAGATCTGCTGCATCTGCAGCTCCTACTTCGCCTTTGTCGGTTGGGGGTGGGTGATACATGGTCGGTATGGTGATGGACTGACCAAAGTGAGAGAGATCTAGGATGGGGAGGACATTTAAGGAGCACACACCAGACAGTCTCATAAGTAATAGGTTGGACCGAGACCGCCCGCTTCAATCCGTATCCTACGGGGCAGATTTTAACCTGCTTGAAAGCAATATGCTTGTAACTAAGACACGTAAGAAAATAAGTTACTTACCTATAACTGTACTTCTCCAGTAAAGGAATCTTTCATAGATTCACATGCTTGAATCATTCCCAGTTGTCGAGAAGGGAGTCCCACAGTACTTTAGAAAAACAATGCACTGATAGGTATAGACTAGAAAGGCCCCAGGCCCTTCAGTTTAGTAACATATTAGTCATTTAAGCCCCAGTCCCTCAGGCTTTTATAGCACAAGTGCAAATAAACACCCACAGAGAGAGGAGGTGAACTTATCAGGGGAGGAGGGTGGATCGCATGAGAATGTACGAAAGATTCCAATACCAGAGAACTACAGTTACAGGGAAGTAGCTTGTTTTCTTACCCCAGTATGGATCTTTCATATATTCACATCGTTGAATCAGATTAAAGAGTTGAATTGCACATTTTTTCAGAAAACGTAAGGATTATGCTACTTACCCAGTAAGCATCTGTTCTTGGCATGTAGAGTTTTGGGTCCTGCTGTTTGCAAGTTTTTCTTCGAAGAAGTCTTTCCTAGTCACAAGGTAAGTTGACTCCTTTCGGTGACTCCATTGTTAGATTGTTTTCCCGCAAAAGGGTGAAAATGGAGTAAGATGTCCAAGCGTATGCAATGTAAATAATGCAAAACTGCAACACCTACAGGTGCTCGGGGAGGTGGGAGGGCGCATGTGAATCTACAGCTCTACATGCCAAGAACAGATGCTTACTGGGTAAGTAGCATAATCTGTTCGAGGCATGTGTGCTGTAGGTACACATGCTTTGCATAGATGTGAGAAAGTGCCCTCTTTCTGCATGGTTGCCCCCACTTTATGCTGAATTGCTGATGCGCTTTGACAGTGTGCCCTGGGCTCCTGGGCTCCTGCTAATCCGGTACCTGGGCTCCTGCTAATCAGGTACCCAGGGCCTATGTTCTTTACCTAAAACTGCATTGAAGCCTAAACCCAATTGGCCATGCCTACAACCCACTGCCCTGGCATAGATCAGTCACCCCTACAGCTGGGTGCACTATACCAGTGGTGAGGGTACAGGTGCATGAGCCTTGTACCCCTACAGTGACGAAGTCCATTCTAAGACATTGTAAGTGCAGTGCTGCTATTAAGAGTATATGGTGCTGGGAGTTTGTCATTACGAACTCCACAGCACCATAATGGCTACACTGAAAAGTGAGAAGTTTGGTATCAAACTTCTCAGCACATTAAACCCACACTGATGCCAGTGTGGGATTTAATGAAAAATGCACACAGAGGGCATCTTAGCGATGCCCCCTGAAGCACAAGTTACTAACTTGTGTAACGATATATCTGTAAGAGACAGTAGTTAGTGACAGATTCCTTACCTTAGAATATCCCCAGGCGTCAGGCTGGATCCGGAAAGTTTTTTGCGTAGCAGTACCCTTGCGCGTCGGTAGGCGGCGTCGTGCGGCTCCGCGTCCGTCGTCGGCGTTGTGATCGCCGGGATGACGTCGCGGGCAGTACTTAGGCGCCGCCCCTGCGCGCTGACGTCAGTTCTGTACACGACTTTCCGCGCCAGGAACGCAGAGCAATGCAAGAAGCTGACATAGGTGTCTGAAAAATACTAGGGCCCTGAAAGGGATGTCCTTAACCCTAGAAATCAGTTCGCAGAACGGGGAGGATGGGTGGGGCGGTAGGAATCTGTCACTAACTACTGTCTCTTACAGATATATCGTTACACAAGTTAGTAACTTGTGCATCTGAAAGAGACACGTTAGTGACAGATTCCTTACCTTAGAATAGATACCCCAGCAATACCAACCCCGGTGGTGGGTCTGCGAACAAAGATCAGACAAGGAAGTCCTGGAGGACAGAACGGCCAAAGAAGCCGTCCCTCCGGACCTCACTGTCAAGGCAGTAATGCTTTGTAAACGTGTGCAGCGAGGCCCACGTAGCTGCCTGACAGATAACCGGCAGCGGAACACCGCGGCCCAAGGCCGTGGTAGCAGCCGTTGCCCTGGTGGAATGGGCACGCAGCCCAACAGGAGGCTCCTTCTTAGCCAAAGAATAGCAGGTCTTGATGCACAAGGTAACCCAGCGGGAGATGGTCCTCTTGTGCACCGTCCGACCTTTTTGGCGCCCACGTAGCCAACAAAGAGCTGGTCATCCACCCGGAAGTGTTTTGTGCGGTCAATATAGAAGGAGAGCGCACGTTTTGGGTCCAGACGGTGGAGCCTCTCTTCCTCTCTGGAAGGATGCGGAGGCGGAAAGAAGGTGGGCAAAGTGATGGTCTGCCCAATGTGGAAAGCAGTAACCACCTTTGGCAAGAAGGACGGACGCGTCCGAAGAACAACCTTGTCTGGATGAACAGACAGAAAGGGAGGTTTGCAAGATAGAGCCTGGAGCTCACTCACCCGCCGAGCGGAGGTGATGGCCACCAGAAAGGCTGTCTTCAGAGTCAGAAGACGAAGAGGACAGTTATGTAGAAGGCTCAAAGGGAGCGCACATTAAAAGGTAAGAACCAAGTTCAAGTCCCACTGAGGCATCACAAACGGAACAGGAGGGAAGAGGTGTGTAATGCCTTTTAAGAACCTGTTAACAACAGGGGACTTGAAAAGGGAGGGCTGATCAGGGAGCCTGAGAAAGGCCGAGATAGCACAAAGATAACCCTTGATGGTACCCAGGGCAGAACCCTGTTGGGCCTGAGAGAGAAGGAACAGAAGGACCTCACAAAGAGGGGCAGAAAGGGGATTCACAGCCTTTGCTGTGCACCATGCCACAAATTTGTTCCACCTGCAGGCGTATGCCACCTTAGTGGAGGGACGCCTGGCTGCCAGAATCACATCACAAACTTCGGGAGGCAAGTCGAAAGGAATCAACTGCCGCCGCTCAATCTCCACGCAAGCAGGTGTAGACTGGACAGGTTCGGGTGGAGGACCGTCCCCTGCTGCTGCGACAGAAGATCCTCCCGAAGAGGCAGACGGATCGGGGGATCGACGCTCATATTGAGTAGCTCGGGATACCAAACTCTTCGAGCCCAGTCCGGAGCCACAAGAATGACTTGGGCCCGGTCGTGCCGAATCTTCTTCAACACTCTGGGTAGAAGTGGTATAGGCGGAAAGGCGTACAACAGACCGCAACTCCACTCGCGACGAAAGCGTCGCCGAGCGAGTGCCGCCTTGGAAATTCCAACGCGCAGAACTGATGACATTGCGCGTTCTCTTCGGTGGCGAATAGATCTAACCAAGGCTCTCCCCACTGTAGAAAGAGTCCTTGCGCCACTTCCGAGTGAAGACGCCATTCGTGATCCATCATGCACCTGCGGCTGAGGTTCGTCCGCCCTGGCGTTCAGGGAACCTGCCAGGTGTTGAACCATCAGGAACATGCCCTGATGTTCCAGCCATGTCCAGAGGCGCAGAGCCTCCTGACAAAGGGTCCAAGACCCCACCCCGCCCTGTTTGTTGCAGTACCACATGGCGGTGGTGTTGTCTGTGAACACCTGCACTACCTTCCCTTTGACAGAGGGAAGGAATGCCTTGAGTGCAAGTCGGATCGCCCGGAGCTCCAGAAGGTTGATATGGAGCCGGGACTCCGCCCGGAGATCAGAGGCCTCTGATCTCCGCCTCTCCCCATGTGACCGCCCCATCCCAGAAGGGACGCGTCCGTCACAACTGTGTGCTCTGGCTGGGGAAGGGAGAGGGATCTGCCCATGACCCATCGCCGGTTCGAGAGCCACCACTGCAACTGTCTTGCAGTCCCCTCCGAGATCTGGACGTGATCGGACAGGTTGCCCTGGTGCTGCGCCCACTGGAACTTCAGGTCCCACTGCAGAGCCCGCATATGCCATCTGGCATGATTGACCAGCAGGATGCAGGAGGCCATGAGGCCCAGCAGCCTCAGGGTCATCCGTACCGAAACCCAGGATAAAGGCTGAAAGATCGGAATAATAGCCTGAATATCCCAGACTCGCCGTTCGGGAGGATAGGCCCGAAACTGCGTCGTGTCCAGAACCGCTCCGATGAAAAGGAGCTGTGGAGAAGGAATCAGATGCGACTTCGGCACATTGATGGAGAACCCCAGCGAGTGCAGGAGTTCGGCCGTAGTCTGGAGGTGGGAGACGACTGCCTGGGACGAGCCCGCCTTCAGCAGCCAGTCGTCGAGGTAGGGGAAGACTGAAACCCCTGCCCGGCGCAGATGAGCTGCGACCACCGCCATCACTTTCGTGAACACCCGAGGAGCACTTGTAAGGCCAAAGGGAGCACGGTGAACTGAAAATGCTCGGGGCCTACCGTGAACCGAAGTTAACGCCGGTGGGCCGGCAGGACGGGGATGTGGAAATATGCGTCCTGCAAGTCCAACGCTACCAACCAGACTCCTGGGTCGAGGGCAGTCAAGACCTGAGCTAGGGTGAGCATCTTGAACTTCTCCTTCCGGAGGAAGCGATTGACGTTCCGGAGGTCCAAGATAGGACGCATGTCCTCCTTGTCCTTTTTGGGCACCAGAAAGTAGTGGGAGTAGCAACCACGCCCTACTTCTGGGGTTGGAACATGCTCGATGGCCCTCTTGGTCAAGAGGGCCGTGACTTCCTTCTGTAGAAGCACCAAGTGATCCCCTGACATGCGGTGGAATTGAGGTGGCATGACTGGGGGGGGTGGTCTCGAAGGGGAGGGAGTAGCCCCTTCGGACAATGTCCAAGACCCACCTGTCCGAGGTGATGGTGCGCCAGTGGGGAAGGTGATGGCGGACCCTGCCCCCTACTGGCGTGCTGTGCACCTGAAAGGAGGGACTAGGAGGGCTTGGAGGCCGCGGACGGGTTGGAGGTGGTGGCCTGACCCGCACGCTGGTTGCCCGATCCGCCACGGCGGAATCCACGTCCTCGGCCACGCGAAGACGCCTGCTGCGCGGGCCAGTGGCTGGGCTGCTGACGTGAAGGGCGCCCCTACCGTGGCCACGATAGGGGCGAAAAGCAGAAGTCAGCGGAGGGCGTGTAGCAGAAAGGCCCAGGGACTTGGCAGTAGCCCGCGAGTCCTTAAAGCGCTCCAACGCATGGTCTGCTTTGGACCCAAAAAGACCGACTCCATCAAAGGGCATGTCCATGAGAGTATTCTGGACATCCCCTGAAAAACCAGTGGTTCTCAGCCAGGCGTGGCGTCGTCGTTGCAATAGACCTGCCCAGCGAGTCGGCGGTGTCAAGGCCACAACGTATAGTGTATTTAGCCGCATCCCTTCCTTCCGCAATGGCGCGGGAAAGCAGTGTCTGGACCTCCTCAGGACACTGGGGCAAAACATCCGCCACCGAATCCCACAGGGAGTGGGTATATCGGCCCAAAAGACAAGCGGTGTTAACGGACCGCAAGCCAGCACTGGAGGAAGAAAAACCTTTCTTCCCAAACTGATCCAGGCGTTTGGATTCCCTATCCGGAGGGGCGGTAGGGAAGGCGGTTTGGGAAGCGGAGGCTTGGACAACCAAGCTCTCAGGAGTGGGGTGGACAGAGAGAAACAGGGGGTCGCCCGGAGCTGGGCGATGGCGTCGTGACACGTTCCGATCCACAGGAGCCCCTGTGTTGGGCTTGGACCAGGCGCCCAAGAGAACGTCAGTGAGGGCGTCGTTAAACGGCAGCACAGTCTCCGCAGAGGAGGCTGCCGGCTGAAGCACCTCTGTCAAGATGTTAGGCTTGACCGTCAAAGTAGGGAGTTGGAGACGTAAGGCCCCAGCTGCCCTACGCAACACCGTACCAAAATTGGCTCCCTCCTCCGTAGCCACGGGAGGAGACAGCATGCCAATGTCAGGGGAAGTATCCAGACCACTGGCCTCCCCTAGACTCTCTGTCCAGTCCTCATCGTACTGACAGTGTCGTGTCAGAGGGTCATCAGACCCCTCCCAGTCCTCCTGGTCCTCCTCTGGTTCAAAATAAGGAGGAGGAGGGACAGTTGGGACCCAAGGTCCCATCGGCGCCGGAGCCGGCGTCGAGCGACGTCGGTCCCGGAGCCGGAAGGAACTGGGGGCGACGCCGCCCGGAGCCCAGGGCGGCGTCGAGAACGGCACCGGAGACATCGGCGCCGGTGGAGGTGTCGTTAGGTCGACCGGCGTCGATGGGGGTTGTGGAGCCGGGATCGAGGCCGGGGCCTAAGCCGGAGCCGGGATCGAGGCACGGGCGACGCCGGGGCCGGAGCCGTCGGCGACGCCGGAGCAACCCCATCAGGGCCCACGGGCCCCGAAGGCGCACCGGAGGGGCCTGAAGGCCTGAAGAGGCGGGCCATGGCCGACAGGAATTCCTGCACTTTGGCCGGATCCGCCCCGAACCCGGGAAGGGCGGGTATGGCGGGGGCGACTCCACAGGCATGTCTGGGGCCGCGGGGGCGGGGACGGTGCCGGGAGGGGCCTCAGCCGAGTCGCGAGACCGGCGAGGCGAAGTCCTAGAGCGATGATGCTTTTTGGACTTCTTGTGTTTCGACTTACCGGACGAAGAAGACTTCGACGCCGACGACCGGTGTGGACTCCGCGATCGACCCCTGGACCTCTCACGCGACCGGGGCTTCCGCGGAGCCGAGTGCCGGGCCTCGAGGAGCTTTCGAGACCGCTCTCGCAAAGCTTTCGGGTTAAGGGCCTGGCAGTCGGTACAAGACTCCGTGTCGTGGCCTCGGCCGAGGCAGAAGAGACACTCCCAATGCGGGTCGGTGACGGACATCATCCGCGCACAGGCGCCGCAACGTTTGAAACCGGGCATCCCTACGACACCTTGAGAGATGAAAAAACAGTGAAAAAATTCACCAAAAAGTATGGTCAAAAAATGACCAGGGCACTGCTCTTCCCGGATCTGCGCTTGCTGGCGCGGAAAAAGAAGAACTGACGTCAGCGCGCAGGGGCGGTGCCTAAGTACTGCCCGCGACGTCATCCCGGCGATCACGACGCCGACGACGGACGCGGAGCCGCACGACGCCGCCTACCGACGCGCAAGGGTACTGCTACGCAAAAAACTTTCCGGATCCAGCCTGACGCCTGGGGATATTCTAAGGTAAGGAATCTGTCACCAACGTGTCTCTTTCAGATACCTAACCCACCTCTAGTGTCCAGGCTGAGTGGCTGCTTTCAGCTGCCACCACCAGACATGTTTCTGGACCCCTGGGTTGAGAGCCTGCTGCTCTCTGGGGCCTGAAACAATGCACATCCTGGGACGAGGTGCCAAGCCTCCTCCCCCAGGATGGGCAGGGTTCACGAAGGGTAAGCTTGAAAGGCTTGCCGCCTTTGTGAGCTTCATCAGGCCACTTGCTGCTTTCAGCAACTGGTCCCCACTGGTTCTACCCCCCACTTTGGGCAGGAGAACCGGCGGGAAAAACAAGTGAGGAAGAGAGGTGTGCCCAACTCTGCCAGCTCTACCCCTCACGTGGGGGCGGCGAGGTGAAGCACAACTCAGTCCCTGCCATCTTGCAGATGGGGGGACTAAGCCACTGGAGGGTGGCATAATAGGGGGAACCCACCCCAGGGAAGGGACCCATTGGTCCCTACCATTTACCTACCTGTAACGCCCCTAAATCTTGTATTTGGGGACACCCCTGAACCTTGCTTCCTCAGACAAGAAGAAACTACAAGGAGAAGGACCGAACAGCCGTGCAGCAGCTAACAAGAGGAAGACGCCAACTGGCTTGGCCTCAGCCCTAAAGGCCTGTCTCCACCTCGAACCTGCTCCTGCGAAATCCCGGTGTGTCCTGCATCCAGCAACCTCGAAAACCCCGGAGGACCTGCCTGCCTTCAACTACAAACACCGTCTCCTGTGAACACCGGATTTGTTCATCTGCAACCTCTGGCTCCGGCCCGACACCGCGAATCCGCACCACTCTGCACCCGCCGCCCACGGCCCGAGCTCGAGTGGGCAAACACCACGAGGAGGTCCCCCCGGCGATCCTAACCCGAGATCCGGCGACCCCTGACCTGCCTCAAGCTTCCAGCCGACGCCTGCAGCCTAAATCCGGAAGGTCCCCCCAACCGCGACCAGGAGCTAGTAAGAAGATCCGACCCCAAAAGGCACCCCTGCACCCGACGCCCCACGGCCTTGGGTGCCCAAACCGACAGTGCATAACCAACCCTAACTTCCCAATTTACCTCTCGAAGTGGTGGTAGCACACAGTAGACCTTCGTCCCCAAGCCTGCAGTGCCTTTGCAAACCGGAGGTTCCCCATTGAAAACAGGGCACCCGACGTCGAAACAGCACCCTGCACCCGGCCACCCTAGTGCCGCTGAGGGTGCACCTTTGGTGCTACTTTGTTTCCCCATTTGCCCTGAGCTAAAGTCCAGAAGCTTTGCTCTCACAACCAAGTGGCCTGCTCGTCAGCAGCCACCAACTGGAGGCCCCCTATCCCCCATTGGATAACACTGGGCCTCAGCACTCTGCACCCGCCCACCATAGTGCCGCTGAGGGAGTAACTAGAGTACATGCTTGACCCTGGGGGACCCCCGAGTCAACCCCCAGAACCTCAACTCCCACTACCAAATACTTACCTCAAAACCGATAACACTATTTTCCTCCATAGGATAACATTGACTGTTTTTATTGGAAAAGTTTCTAAGTGTGAAGTTTGAAAGCCTAAAGAAATTCTTTAAAAATTGTACTATAACCAAAACGATTTTACTTACCTGTTTACAGGAAATGTCCCGGAGTAGTATCCAGGCATACTACTCGGAGTAAGAAAAGTAATCTAAAAAGTAACTTACTTGGTATTTTACTGAAAAGCCCATTCAAGACTATGTATTGTATTTACAAAGCATTGTATTTTTCAGAAACAATACTGTAAGTCAAAACAAAGTGCATTTACAATTGCAATCCAAACTGTTACAAACTGTATATTTACTGCAAAGTATTTATCACTTACCTGTGCCAGGCTTGCTTGGTTCTAGGAAATAAAATAACTAAAAGAATATTTTTATACAAAAACAATTGGTCTGAAGTTCAGTCTTCGAGTGTGTGAATTCATTTGCTGACTGGGTGTGTACAACAAATGCTTAACACAGTCTTCTGATACTGCCTTACTGCTCGACCACACTACCACAAATAGAGAGTGAGGTGCTATCTAACTTTACCTCTGCCTACCTTTGGGGGTCCACTGGACTGTACACACAGTATACCTCACTTTGGTATAGTATATACAGAGCCAGCTTCCTACAATAGACTATATAGCAGTATTCTCCCAAAGCGGTTGCTAACCAGTAGATGTTGCAGCGGTTTGAAAAAGTGTTTTAGAACTGCTTGGCCTACATTGGCTTGTTGACATGCTAACACATCCAAACAGTAATGTTTGGTAAAAGTGTGTGGTGTGGACCATGTTGCTGCTTTAAAAATGTCAGCTATAGGGATGTTACCTAAAAAGGCCAAAGATGCTCCTATTTTACGAGTGGAATGCGCTCTAGGAGGTATAAAGTTCCTTAAGCTTTAGTGTAGCAGGTTTGAATGCACTTAACAATCCATCTTGCAATTGGCGATGCGCTGGTCGCGAGGCCCTCCTCCCACACTGACACAATGGTCTAGGGACATGCTGTACTGTAATACACAAACAGAAACGTACAGCGAGCTGCTTCCCCCTAGGAATCGCCCGAAGAACTTCTGGAGCCTGCATGCTACTTACATTGAGACTCGGACTCGGGAACACACTGCCACGCCCCCCCATCGCAGAGAGGTCTCTGTAGATGCAACGGGCATAACAGACTCCCCTGACATTAGGAAACACATAGTAGCGATTAGTGCTCCCTATAAGGTACTGGTGTTGGATTGACTAATATACTGTTCTCCAAAGGAATGACAGTACTGTGAGGTCAAATTTCTGTATTAGTTTGATTATTGTCAATTGTATCCTAAATTGGAGATATAATCTTTCTTATCTTTGTTTTTTCGAGTTGCATATTCAAAATGATTTCGTTTTTACATTCCTTCTGTTAATTTTTGTACGAGGTTTTGTTTTAGTATTATGATTGTTTGTGTTGTATGTTGAAATGAGTAAATAAAATAATAATAAAAATAACAATTTTGCAATACCAGATTTAGAAATGGAATTGCCTTTGTGAGGTGTAGCAAATCCAACGAACAGTTTTGTGAAAATCTTTTGTTTTTTCCAATGAAGTACAATAGTGCTCTTCTGACATCAAGAGTATTAAGAGCTCGTTCTGCTACCGAATCAGGTTGAGGAAAGAACACTGGCAACTCAACTGATTGGTTGATATGGAAAGTAGAAACCACTTTGGTAAGGAACTTTGGGTTGGTGTGAAGAACGAATAGTTTCTTACCTGTCGGTGTAGTTTTGTAGCTTGAAGACTTTCTGGATTCACTATGCTGTGCATTATTCCGCCATCTCGTGGTTGGGTCCGGATTCGTAGTCTTTTCTTTCTTTCTTTTTTTTGTTGTTGGCCCAGGTGGGCAGCGACGCCCCCATCATTTGGTGTCCTCGGTGACGTCGTCGCGCTTCCTGCGGAAGCTCCCACCTTTGGTCGCCATCTTCGGATTCTTTTTTTCTTTTCCTCTTATTGTTTTGTTGTCCATGTCTTTTTCTTTTATCTTTCTATTTTTGTTTTGATCCCTCTAAACTCTGTATGTAGTCTAGTTTTACCCTTAACCTCCTATGTTATCTTCCTGGCGGAGGCGGGTGGGATCGCTAGTGAATCCAGAAAGTCTTCAAGCTGCAAAACTACACCGACAGGTAAGAAACTATTCGTTTTGCAGCGTGAATCTTTCTGGATTCACTATGCTGTGCATAGACTTTGTAGCGGTTTTCTGTTATTGCGGTGGATGGGTGGAAGATGAGCATTGGTTGCTGAAAATGTGTTGTAAGACCTTCTGTCCTACTTGTGCCTCTTTGTTCATCTGGATATCAACAGTAGTGTTTGGTGAACGTGTGCACGGAAGACCATGTTGCCGCTTGGCAAATGTCTTGTATAGGTGTGTTCGCTAGGAACGCAACCGTTGCTCCCTTCTTCCTTGTTGAGTGAGCCTGGGCGGCTCCTTGTAATTCTTGTCCTGCCTGCTTGTGGCAGAGTTGTATTGCTTGTGCAATCCATCGTGCTATGGTATTTTTTGTTACTGGTCGTCCCAAGAAACTGCTTGCGAAGGAAACTAAGTTTTGTTTTCCTGCATTCCTTCGTCCTTTCTATGTAGTGCATCACTGCCCTTCTGGCGTCTAGCGTGTGTAGCGCCTTTTCTGTGGGCGTTGATGGTTTCTGGAAGAAACTTGGTATCTGTATTGTCTGGTTAATATGGAACCGCGACACCACCTTTGGCAGGAAGTGTGGGTCCGTTCTCATGACAATTCTGTCCTTGTGTATTTGCAAGTAGGGCTCTTGTAGTGTAAGCCTGCAGTTCACTGACCCTTCGCAGTGATGTGATAGCCACCAAGAATGCTGTCTTTAGTGTGAGCATGTGCAGTGTGGTCTTGTGTATGGGCTCAAATGGTGATTTCATCAACTGTGTTAGCACCGTGTTGAGGTTCCAACTTGGGGCTGGCATCCTTTTTGGGGGGGCTATTCTTTTAGCTCCCTCCAGGAATCTTTTGACCACCTGTGAGGTGAAGAAACTTTCCCCCGCTTCTCCCCTGGTGTAGGCCACTATGGCTGCTAAGTGAACCCTTAGTGACGAGTAGCTTAGCCCGCTGTGTAGTAGGTGCGTTAAGTATTGTAGTACCGTTGATTCTTTTGTGACCTTCCGTTGCAGTCCCTCTTTAATGCACCATTGCGAGAACCTTTTCCACTTTGCAATGTAGCATTTTCTTGTAGTGGGTCTCCTCGCTTCTCTGAGTACCGCCATGGTGCTTGGTGGTAACTTGAGGTGTGCGAATTCTAGGTCCTCAGGAGCCATGCTGCTAGGCTGAGGCTCTCTGGTTCTGGGTGGAGCACTTTTCCTTCTTGCATTGTTAGGAGGTCTTTCCTTCTGCTGAACCTGTGCGCTGGTTCCTGTGCCATTTCCATTATTTGTGAGAACCATGATTGTCTGGCCCACTGAGGTGCCACCAGTATGAGTGTCATGCTGCTGCTCCTGCATTTGCTGAGTACCTTGTGCAACAGTGGTATCGGGGGAAAAGCGTATGCAAATTCGTTCGACCAACTTATCCATAGCGCATTCCCTAGGGACCTTTGGTCCGGTTGTCTGGATGCGTAATGTTGGCATTTTGCATTCTGGAGTGTTGCAAACAGGTCTATCCGTGGTGTACCCCACTTTTGGAACAGCCGCTGCACCTCCTGTTGGTTGAGTTCCCATTCGTGGTACGCAGACGTCTGCCTGCTGAGTCGGTCTGCTTCTACATTGTCTATTCCTGGAAGGTGTATTGCCAGTAGGTCTATCCTTAGAGGGATGGCCCATCTCCAAATCTCTTGTGCAAGGCTTGATAGCGGTGCTGACTGTGTTCCACCTTGCTTGTTGATGTAGAACATGGTGGTTGTGTTGTCTGTTTGTATCAGCACTCGCTGTCCGTAAAGCTGCTTCTGAAAGGCTTTTAAGGCTAGGAACACAGTTTTTAGTTCTAGGTAGTTGTGTTTCACTGCATCTTGTTGTGACCACAGCCCCCTGACGCGGAGTCTGTCCATGTGCGCGCCCCAGCCCTGCTGTGAGGAGTCTGTTGTGATGGTCACTGTTGGAGTTGGCTGTGTGAATGGCTTCCCTTGTGATATGTTCTCTTCCTTCCACCACGCTATTTCTTGCTGCACTGCGTGTGTGACAACCACTAGATCTTCCCAACTCCCTGTCGCTTGTGACCACTGCTGCTGTATCCATTCTTGGAACGGTCTCATGTGCAGCCTGATATGTGGGACTAGGTGGATGCATGATGCCATCATTCCCATTAGTCTGCTCACCGTCCTCACTGTCAGAACTTGCCCCTTCTGGTAATGACGTGTTTCCCTCAGGAGCGCTATGGTCCTCTTGTCGCTGGGGAACACCTTGGACTGTGTGCTGTCGATTTGTGCCCCTAAGAATATTTTGATCTGCTGAGGTTCTGTTGACGATTTCTCCCAATGTATTGAGAAACCTAGTCTGGACAGTGTTTGTATGACTTGTTTGATGTGATCCTTGCAGTGTTTGTATGATCCTGCTTTCACAAGCCAGTCGTCGAGGTAGGGGTATGCATGTAAGCCCTTTCTCCGTAGGTGCGCTGCCGCTGCTGCAAGGCATTTTGTGAAAACCCTTGGTGCAGACTTGAGCCCGAAGGCTAGCACTGTGAACTGGTAGTGATTGTGGCCAATTACGAATCTTAGTAGACGTTTGTGTTTGTGGTTGACGGGTATGTGTAGATATGCGTCCTTCATGTCTATGGTCGCCATGTAATCCCCTTCTTGGATTTGGGGTATTACTTCCTGAAGTGACGTCATTTTGAATTTTGAGTTTTTACAAACTTGTTGAGGAATCTGAGGTCCAGTATTGGCCTTAGTGTTTCGTCTACCTTTGGCACTAGGAAGTACGTTGAGTAGACTCCCCTGTTCCTTTCGTTTATTGGAACTGGTTCTATTGCTCTTTTTTGTAGCAGCTCCTCTGCTTCTAGACGTAGGAGGGTGAGCTCCTTTGCGGGAATTGCCCGGTGTCTTGGTTTTTTGCTTGTGAGCTTTCTTTGGAGTTCTATGCAGTATCCGTGCTGTATGATGTTTAGTATCCATTTGTCCGTGGTTATCTCCCTCCATTGTGTGAGGAAGTTTCCTATTCTGCCCCCCACCGGGGTTGTATGCTCGGTGGTTATTTGTTTGCTGTGTGTGTTTTTTCTTTTGTCCTTTTGTTGACTTCTCCTCTCCCTTGGTGTTAAAAGGGGAGGGTTTGGTTTGTTTGTGGAGTCACTTTGGAGGTGGGCTGCTGACCCCCTCTTCGGGGTTGTCCCCGTCCGTACCCACGTCCTCGAAAGGACCGTCCTCTGGGTTGATATTGCCAGTTTTGCTGCTGTTGTCCCTGTTGGCTCTGGCCTTGGTTGTTCCCCTGGTATCCTTGTTGGGGAGATTGGTGGGAAGTGGCGGGTGCATTGCCCCCTCTACCATTGGGCCGCCTTGAGGGTGTTCCTCTTCTCATCCCTCTGAATTGCAGTGCTCCCATGGACCTCGCAGTTTCATTGTCTTTCTTGAGCTGCGTTAACTTCTCGTCCACTGGGGCTCCAAACAGTTTCTGGCCGTCGAATGGCGTGTTCAGGATGTTGCTTTGACCCTCAGGTTTGAAACCTGAGATCCTGAGCCATGCGTGTCTCCTTTCGGTCACCCCTATCATCATTTGCCTGCTGGAGTTCTCTGCTGCGTCCAAGGCTGATTTTAGGCAAGTGTTTGCCATAGCCTTGCCCTCTTCCACCAGGTGATTAGCCCTTTGTTGGTGTTGTTGTGGTAGGTGTGTTATGAGCTGGGTCATCTCATCCCAATGCTGGTATGCATGCCTGCTGATGAGGGCGTTGGAGTTGGCGATGTGCCAGTGTATGGCTGCGTTCCTCTCCACCTTTCTTCCTGTGAGGTCCATTCGTTTGCTCTCCTTGTCTGGAGGTGGACCTGTGTTAGTGGGCACATTTGCCCTTTTCCTTGCCGTTGGTGATAATGGAGTCTGCTGGCACTGACCCTTGTATGTACGCAGGGTCTTTAGAGGAGTGCTTGTATTTCTTTTCGCTCCTTGGTGTAACCGCCTTGCAGACTGCCGGTTCTTTGAAGGCCTCCCTTCCCTGGTCCAGGACGCTAGGGAGCATGGGTAGGAACTGGGATGATGTTTGTTGAGGAAGTAGGGTTTCCAAAGGAAACATGCCTTTGCCTTCTCCTCTTGCATTTCGACGCCATACGTTGCTGCAGCCCTTTGGACGACCACATTGTAGGCCCCAATGTCGTCTGGCGGCGAAGGCCTCGAGGATAAGAGTCTACCCCTTCTTCTGGTGATTCTGCGTCGAGGTCTTGCCAGTCTAGGTCTTGTTCTTCTGAGGGCGCCGAGTCCCGGTAAGACTAACTCTTCTTCGCCTTCGAGGTAGTAGTCTTCTTCGCCCTGTTCGTCGAGCGGTTCAGGGGTTTTAGGGGGCTCGATGTCTTCGTTTTCGTCCTCCGCGAGTGTTTCGCGTGCTGGCGGAATGGCGTGTTGCTTCATTTTTTCGTCGAAGTCTTTTTTCCTTTGCAGGATGCTCGCCATCTCTGCTTCGAGCCTTCTCTTCTTCTTCTCCATCTCGTGGACCCTTTCGGCGTCGACGGATGAAGCGCCCTCTTCGCGGTCTCGGACGTTGAGGATGACGCCGGGCCTTCCTTTCTGGGTGTCGAGGCTTCCTTTTCGGAGGTTACCTTCGACGCCCTTGGTTTTTCGGAGGGTTTTGCCGATTGGGAGTCCTTCACGAAGGATCCGCTCGGTTGTTTGTCCTTGGTTGCTGTTGCTTTCGTCGAGTGTTTTGGCGGCAACGCTCCCTTCGAGGACTTGGCTTCACTTCTGAGAGTGTCGCTCGGGGCCTTAGCTTCACTCCTTCGAGCGTCGCTTGTGTGCTTCGGGGTCGACGTCTCCCTTACCTCCTTCGAAGTTTTCTTGTGGACCTCGACGACTGAGCAGTCCTCCGGTCCCTCTGCGATGTTGTCTTCCTCTCCACTCGAGAGGCCCAGGTCTCGGAGCGATGGAGGTGCTCCCTGGCCCTGCATGCTGTGTTTCGCCCTTCTTTGCCTCTCTCACCCGGATGGTTTCGGGGTGAACGCCGAACACGCGTTGCAGTCGTCGCTGATGTGTTCGAGCGGCAAGCAGATGTTGCAGACTGGGTGCTGGTCCTTCTGGGCGTACTTGTGGTGACAATTTTGGCAAAACTTGAACGGTGTCTTGTCCATACCCGCGCTCAGGGGGCCCCCTGTGAGCGCATTCTCTGTAGGCGTCGAGATTTTGGTCGTGGACCTTCTACCTTGTAGTCCTTCTCGTCGCCTCCTGTACTCGTCTCCTCGTCCGGTGTCCTCAGGAAACGATCTTTTCGTGAATATTTCGACCTCGAGATTCTTCGTCCAACTTTCTGGAACTTCTCGTCGACGATCCAGACCCCACGGCGGAAAAAAGAATCTGAAGATGGCGACCAAAGGTGGGAGCTTCCGCAGGAACCGCGACGACGTCACTGAGGACACCAAATGGTGGGGGCGTCGCCGCCCACCTGGGCCAACAACAAAAAAAAAAAGAAAGAAAAGACTACGAATCCGGACCCAACCACGAGATGGCAGAATAATGCACAGCATAGTGAATCCAGAAAGATTCACGCTGCAAAACTACCCTGTCTCTGAAGTTGAAAGAAGAGTTCTTCTAAGGTTCCAACTTGTAGCTCATTAACTCTCGTTAATGAAGTGATTGCAATGAGGAAGGTGACTTTCCATGAAAGAAACTGTAGTGGACAGTTGTGTAATGGCTCAAAAGGTGGACCCATTAGCCGTGTAAGCACAATGTTCAGATTCCAAACTGGAGCTGGAGGTACCCTGGGTGGTATTATTCTCTTAAGGCCCTCCATAAAGGCTTTAATTACTGGAACTTTGAACAGAGACAGATGTTGTCTGTTTTGCAAATATGCAGTTATTGCTGCAAGATTCAAACAAATGGAAGTGTAGGCTAAACCAGCACGCTGTAAATGCAGAAGGTAAATGATATTTTGAGTAGATGCATTTAGAGGATCAATATTGTTATTAGTACAATACATAAACAAATCGTTTCCATTTTGCTGCATAGCATGCTCTGGTAGTAGGCTTTCTTGCTTCTTTAAGAATGGTCATGCATTCTGGTGGCAAATTAAGATATCCAAACTATATGACTTCAGGAGCCATATCGCTAGATTGAGCACCTTGAGATTTGGAGGTCTGATTTCTCCATGGTTCTGCGTGAGAAGACTTGAATAGAGATGTAGCTTTTGATGTGGAACTACTGACAGTTCTAAAAGTGTTGTGAAGCACGGTTGACGAGCCAAAGTGGGAGCTACTAGAATCAGTATGAGGGATGTTTGCCTGAGCTTCCAAACCAGAAATGGGAGGAGAGGGAGAGACGTAAAAGCATAGGCAAATATCCCTGACCAATTCATCCATAGGGCATTGCCTTTGGATAGAGGGTGTGGGAACCTGGAGACGAAGTTTGGGCATTTTGAGTTGTCCACTGTGGCGAACAGATCTATTTGTGGGAATCCCCATTTTTGAAAGTATGGAATGAGAACCTGGGGATGACGTTCCTACTCGTGAATTTGTTGCCGCCCTCTGCTTAGGTCAGCAATCTGATTGTCCACTCCTGGGAGATGCTCTGCTAGAAGATGGACTTTGTGATGAATTGCCCAACGCCAAATTGTCTGAGAGAGGCATGACAGTTGCAGCAACTGTGTCCCCCCCTGTTTTTGTACACTACGCATTGCAGTCATGTTGTCGGTGTGGACTAGGACATCTTTCCCTATGAGGCGAGATTGAAAAGCTTTAAGTACTAGATATACAGCTAGAAGCAGTAGATAATTGATGTGCAGCGCTTTGTATCTGTTGTCCCATAGACTTTGAATTATCAAGTTGTGAAGATGGGCACTCCAACCTGTGAGGGACGAGTCTATTGTTAGCATGATCTGTGGAACAGTGTCAATGAAAGGCCACCCTTTTGATAAGTTTGGCGTGTTCCACCACTGCAGAGTGCAATGGGTTCGGCTGTCTACCAACACTAGATCTGTTAATTGACCCAGAGATGGATTCCACCGACATGCTGAGCACTCCTGTAGAGGACGCATGTGCAATCTTGCATGAGGCACTTTCGCGATGCATGATGCCATCATCCCTAGCAGTTGCATGAACGTTCTGGCTGATAAGTATTAACTGGCCTGAAAATGTATTAGCAGAGATTGAAAATTCTGAATTCTGGCTGCATTGGGAGAGGCACGAGCAGTGCAAGTATTTAGAGTCGCTCCCAGATAAAGACTGCATTTGTGAAGGCGAGACTTGATCATTGACTGTGAAACTCAACTGGTAGAGTAGGTCTAATGTAGTCTCAGTGTGGTGTAGACACTTTTGGTGTGAGCTGGCCTTGATGAGTCAGTCGTTCAGATATGGGAAGACATGAATCTGTTGTATTCTGAGATGTGCCCCCACTACTGCCAGACATTTAGTGAATACTCTGTGAGCAGTAGTTACTCCGAACGGGAGTACCTTGAATTGATAGTGTTCTCCTGCTATCACAAATCTGAGATATTTGCGATGAGCTGGGTGAACCGGAATATGAAAGTATGCGTCTTTCAAGTCTAGAGTGGATATAAAATCGCCTTGCTGTAGCAGTGGAAGGATCTGTTAAAGCATGATCATGTGGAAATGTTCTGAAAGTATATACAGATTTAATGTCCTTAGATCCAAAATTCATCTTAAAGAGCCGTCCTTCTTGGGGATTAGAAAGTACAGAGAATACACTCCTGAACCTTGGTACTGTAATGGAACCGGTTCTATAGTTTTTTTGTTAAAAGAGCTTGTACCTCTTGTTTGAGAAGCTGTAGGTGTTCTGACTAGAGTTTGTGAGTGCAAGGTGGAATCCTGGGAGGATTGCTGGTGAGCTCCAGGCAATAACCATGTTGGATAATTTCTAGCACCCATTTGTCGGATGTTATGATTGCCAAATGGGGAGAAATTGTTTAAGTCTTCCCCTGACAGGTGTTAGATGATCAGGGTAAAGCGTAGGCAAGTCACCGCTTATTGCGAGAAAGGGAGTTACGTGTTGACGTGCCCTTACCTCTACCTTTAACCCTTTCGGTGCTCTTGACGGAATGGTTCCGTCATGAGCACCAGTGCTCCTGTGTGATTATGTTGTAATCACTGCTTCCAGGTATTCTTCACCTGTCCTATGAGTCTATCCTGCCTCGTGCCTCCTCTTAGGCTTATAACTTTTTCCCTGACCTGGCCAAGGGTTTTAGCACATTGGTGCAGTTGAGGGCCCCCTCTCTTGCATGTCTGCACCTCATACGTGCGTAGTGCTACTTTGTGCCTTTGCACGCACTACTACACACTACTGGTCTATAATTCCTAAATTCACCTCCTATACTAGTTTTGGATTCACTCGACCGATTCTCCCTGTTCTTACTCGAGACACCGGACTCCCACATGGACGATGTCCCAGACTCACCGCGCATGTGCGTGCAGAGGCGCGTTCTAGTCCTTCGTTTTTCTCTGCAACGTGCCGGAAGTTACTACTTATACACTTTCGCCTCACTCGAACTCAATCCTTCATTGTACGATCGAGAAGAAGCGGCTGCCCGTCCCGAGTAGCTCAGGACAGACTAACGCGGTCTTGAGGATCAACAAGGTATTGTTGCTCCTTAGCTGCCCACCCGATTTTTTAACCGATTCTTTATCACTCACCACTGTACTCACGACCGTCCCATACTGCTTTCACCGCCCTTCACAGGTGAAGCCTTGACACCGACTACGCAGTGCTCAGGGACAGACACTTGCAGTTTCCAGGCGGAGCGGCTGCCCGTCCAGAGGAAGACTACCGATTCACGCGGTCTTGCTGCCCAACTAGTAAGTTGTCCTTAGGTGCCCACCCGCCCGATCGATCAATCTATTACGGGTTACGACCAGCCTAGACTTATTTCACTTCCCCTCCTTTCAGGTAACGGCCACACCGACTACGTGGTGTTTTCCTAGGACCCAAGTCCTCTTCCGCGGTCTTTTCCAATGCGCCTTCCTCAATTGCGCAGCCCGACTGATTCGCTCTGTAAGTACTACTTCCCTCCAGCCTTCATTAGCCTAACTTCACCCCGATCCTTCTGCACCTACTGACTCCCCGGACTTATTTCCAGAGTCCTTCTTCGTTGAACGCCGATCAAGTAGCATTTCCTCGCTTTTGTGAGTTACATGCCACGGTCGGGTACCCCTTGCACTTGCCTTCACTCGTGTAAGTAGACTCACCCCCCAGGTGCCATGCGACCTCAGAGCCCTAAGCCGCATGGGTCACCTGCTCTGTAGGCCGCACTCCATGAGGCTTCTAGTAATGCGCTCCATCACGCCTTCTCTTGCCCGGCCAGCACTGTGGTTGTACTCAACATTCACGGCCTCTACACTCTTGCTGATTATCTATTGCAGCAATTCACCTAGCTGGCATGTTCTTCAGGCACGTAGTTCTGCCTCCTGCTCTCCTCTACCGATTTTTTCTTAGACTATATATATCATCATATTGCATGAATTTATTTCATTCGAGAACTGTTAAAAATTAATATTAATGACGAATTGTGATCTACTGGGAGCACTGCGTCAATACTTCATTGTTCATCGCAACATATGATCTAGGGGCTTCGCCTAAAATATACCTTATCTTTCCTATAGATTCTTTATGCTCACATTTCTTTGTCTTGATCTCAAATCACCGAGATCAAAACGCTGTCGACCTCTATACAACAAAAAACTCATCTACTGTTCTAAATTACAAACAGGAGTTTGTCTATGTTGTCAATGCAATGTATATATTTTTAAATGTCACCCTCACTCGCCACATCACGCTTGTTTTTCACTTTATGTGAGCACTTGAACTATATTCTTTATATTTAGATAACAGCTTTGCTGCATCATTTATAAATCTTTTTTGCATTGCCAAAGCCCATGTGTGCTCCCACATTTGTCTTTGTTAAAAACGTTTTTTTTTTTGTTTTTTTTTAAATTGTTTAACTGTTCTGCTTCTCTGGGAATTAAATGACTCCATATGTCTATTGCTCTAAGTTCAGATACTATCTTAATTGAGCAGCTTTTTGCGGTTTTTGGGACCCGTCAGCCCTAGCATGAACCATTGTTTTTTCTAAATACTTATCTGGTAGGCACATGATCTAGCCGCAGATTCCTTACCTTTGAACTTCCAGCCGTCAGGCTGGATCCGGAAGATTTTTGATAGCAGTACCCCTGCACCCGATAGGTAGCGTCGGTCGACTCCGTGTGACGTCGTAGGCTTCGTCGTCATGACATCAGTCTCGTCTATATAGGCGCCACCCCAGCGCGCTGCCAGTACTTTTCACAAATTTCTGCGCCAGAAGCGCGGAGCCATGAAGTGACTGAGCATGGTCTGTCAAAAAACAACTAGGTCCCTGAAAGGGAAACAGCCCTGGCACTAAAACTAATGCACAAGTTACTACTTGTGTAACGATATATCTGTAAGAGACATTAGTTAGTGATAGATTCCTTACCTTAGAATATCCCCAGGCGTCAGACTGGATCCGGATAGTTTTTAGTCAGCAGTACCCCTGCGCGTCGGTAGGTGGCGTCGTGCGGCTCGACGCTCGTCGCTGGCGTCGTAAGCGCCGAGATGACGTCACGGAGACTACTTAGGCGCCACCCATGCACGCTGACGTCAGTTCTGTACACGACTTTCCGCGCCAGGAACGCAGAGCCATGCAAGAAACTGACCATTGGTGCCATGAAACTAGGGCCCTGAAAGGGATGACCTTAACCCTAGAATCAGTTCTCAGAACGGGGAGGATGGGTGGGGCGGTAAGGAATCTATCACTAACTGTCTCTTACAGATATATCGTTACAGAAGTAGTAACTTGTGCATCAGAAAGAGGCACGTTAGTGATAGATTCCTTACCTTAGAATAGATACCCCAGCAATACCAACCCCGGTGGTGGGTCTGCGAATAGATTACACCAGAAAGTCACGGAGAACAGAACGGCCAAAGAAGCCGTCTCTCTGGACTGGACTGTCAAGGCAGTAATGCTTGGTAAATGTGTGCAGCGAGGCCCACGTGGCTGCCTGACAAATATCCTGCAAGGGAACGCTGCGTCCCAAGGCAGTAGTGGCTGCTGTTGCCCTGGTAGAATGGGCACGCAGCCCCACAGGAGGCTCCTTTTTAGCCAAGGAGTAACCCGCTTTGATGCACAAAACAACCCACCGAGAGATGGTGCGTTTGTGCACGGCCCGACCGTTTTTGGTGCCCACGTAGCCAACAAAGAGCTGGTCATCCACCCAGAACTGTTGTGTGCGTTTTAGATAGAACGAGAGCGCACGTTTTGGGTCCAGACGATGGAGCCTCTCTTCCTCTTATGAAGGATGCGGAGGCGGAAAGAAAGTGGGCAAAGTGATGGTCTGCCCGATGTGGAAGGGCGTGACAACCTTTGGCAAGAAAGAAGGACGGGTCCTTAAAACCACCTTGTCCGGATGAACAGAAAGGAAAGGAGGTTTAGAAGAAAGAGCCTGGAGCTCACTCACTCTTCTGGCAGAGGTGATAGCTACCAGGAAAGCCGTCTTGAGAGTAAGAAGACGTAAAGGACAGTTATGAAGGGGCTCAAAAGGAGCACACATCAGATAGGTCAAGACGAGATTTAAGTCCCATTGAGGCATTATGAAAGGCACGGGAGGAAACGTGTGTGTAATGCCTTTGAGGAAACGGTTAACAACCGGGGACTTAGAGAAGGCTGATCTGGAAGCCTGAGAAAGGCGGAGATGGCTGAAAGATAACCTTTGAGAGTGCCCAGAGCAGAGCCCTGCCGGGCCAAGGATAGTAGGAATAGAAGGACCTCAGAAAGAGGGGCAGAAAGGGGATCCACAGACTTAGCTGTGCACCATGCCACAAATTTGTTCCACCTGCAGGCGTATACAGATTTAGTGGAGGGACGCCTGGCTGCCAGAATGACATCACAGACTTCAGGAGGCAAGTCAAATGGAATCAGCTGTCGCCGCTCAATCTCCACGCATGGAGGTGGAGGCTGGACAGGTTCGGGTGGAGGACCGTCCCCTGTTGCAGCGACAGAAGATCCTCCCGAAGAGGCAGACGGATCGGGGGATCGACGCTCATATTGAGTAGCTCGGGATACCAAACTCTTCGAGCCCAGTCCGGAGCCACAAGAATGACTTGGGCCCGGTCGTGCCGAATCTTCTTCAACACTCTGGGTAGAAGTGGTATAGGCGGAAAGGCGTACAACAGACCGCAACTCCATTCGCGACGAAAAGCGTCGCCGAGCGAGTGCCGCCTTGGAAATTCCAACACGCAGAACTGATGACATTGTGCGTTCTCTTCGGTGGCGAATAGATCTAACCAAGGCTCTCCCCACTGCAGAAAGAGACCTTGCGCCACGTCCAAGTTCAGACGCCATTCGTGATCCATCAAGCACCGGCAGCTGAGTTCATCTGCCCTGGCGTTCAGAGAACCTGCCAGGTGTTGAACCACCAAGGTAATACCTTGATGTTCCAGCCATGTCCAGAGGCGCAGAGCCTCCTGACATAGGGTCCACGACCCCACCCCGCCCTGTTTGTTGCAATACCACATGGCGGTGGTGTTGTCCGTGAACACCTGCACTACACTTCCCCGGACAGAGGGAAGGAATGCTTTCAGTGCAAGTCGGATCGCCCGTAGCTCCAAAAGATTGATATGGAGCTGGGACTCCGCCGGAGATCAGAGGCCTCTGATCTCCGCCTCTCCCAGGTGGCCGCCCCATCCCAGGAGGGACGCATCCGTCACCACTGTGTGCTCCGGTTGGGGAAGGGAGAGGGATCTGCCATTGACCCAATCGCGATTCGTGAGCCACCACTGCAATTGTCGTGCAGTGCCCTCCGAGATCTGTACAAGATCGGACAGGTTGCCCTGATGCTGTGCCCACTGGAACTTCAGGTCCCACTGCAGAGCCCGCATATGCCACCTGGCATGTTGCACTAGCAGAATGCAGGAGGCTATCAGGCCCAGGAGCCGGAGGGTTATCCTGACTGAAACCCGGGATAGAGGCTGAAAGATGGGAATCACAGCCTGAATATCCTGGACTCGCCGCTCGGGAGGATAAACCCGAAACTGCGTCGAATCCAGAACCACTCCGATGAAGGGGAGCTTCAGAGAAGGACTCAGGTGTGACTTTGGCACGTTGATGGAGAACCCCAGCAACTGCAGGAGGTCGGCCATAGTCTGAAGGTGGGTGACTACTGCCTGGGGCGAGCCCGCCTTCAACAACCAGTCATCGGGGTAGGGGAAGACTGACACCCCTGACCTGCACAGATGAGCTGCGACCACCGCCATCACTTTCGAGAACACCCGAAGGGGCGCTTGTACGGCCGAAGGGGAGCACGTAAACTGAAAATGCTCCTGGCCTACCGCGAACCGCAGGTAACGCCGGTGGGCCGGCAGGACGGGAATGTGAAAATATGCGTCCTGCAAGTCCAACGCTACCATCCAGTCTCCAGGGTCGAGGGCAGCCAATACCTGAGCCAGAGTCAACATCTTGCACTTCTCCTTCCGGAGGAAGCGATTGACGTTCCGGAGGTCCAAGATGGGGCGCAAGCCCCCCTTGTCCTTTTTGGGGACCAGAAAGTAGTGGGAATAACATCCATGTCCTACTTCTGGCCCAGGAAAACACTCGATGGCCCCCTTGGCCAAGAGGGCCCTGACTTCCTGTTGGAGAAGCGCTAAGTGATCCCCCGAAATGCGGTGGAACAGAGGTGGCATGGACGGGGGGGCAGACTCGAAGGGGAGGGAATAGCACCTTCGGATTATTTGTAGCACCCAGCTGTCCGAAGTGACAGAGCGCCAGTGGGGGAGGTGATGTTGAATCCTGCCGCCCACCGGCGTGGGGTGCATCCCAAAGCTCGGACTAGGAAGGCTTGGAGGCGGATGCTGCAGACGTGGGCTGCCCCGCACGCTGGCCCCCTGTGCCGCCACGGCGGCCACCACGCCCACGGCCACGCTGAGGCTGGTTCTGCGCAGGCCTTTGGAACGGACGTGTAGAGGCGCCCCTGCCGCGGCCACGAAAGGAACGAAAAGTAGACGTGGCTGGGCGGGAGGTGGAGACCCCCAAGGACTTGGCTGTAGCCAGAGAGTCCTTAAAACGCTCCAGCGCACTGTCTGCCTTATCGCCAAAAAGGCAAGTACCATCAAAAGGCATGTCCATGAGGGAACTCTGGACATCCCCCGAAAACACCGTGGATCGCAGCCAGGCAGGTCGCCACAAGGCCACTGTGGTGGAAATTGCTCTTCCCAAAGAGTCCGCGGTGTCCAACCCACACCGAATGGCGAACTTCGCGGCATCCTTCCCCTCTGCAACAGCTTGGGAAAGCACAGCCCGAACCTCTTCGGGGCACTGGGGCAGAGTTTGCGCCACCGTGTCCCACACAGCGTGAGAATAGCGGCCCAAGAGGCATGTGGTGTTGACTGACCGCAGCCCCAGGCTGGCAGAGGAAAACAACCTTTTGCCAAGCTGCTCCAGATTTTTGGATTCCTTATCCGGCAGAGCGGTAGGGAATGCTGTTTGGGAAGTGGAAGCCTGAATGACCAGGCTCTCCGGTGTCAGATGAGTTGTCAGAAAGGCAGGGTCACCCGGTGCCGGACGGTGACGTCTGGCCACATTTTTATCAACAGGGACCCCTGTGGCTGGCCTAGACCAGGTACCCATTAAAACATCCGTCAAGGCCTCATTGAACGGAAGCAGAGGTTCCACAGAACCTGCTGTAGGCTGAAGCACCTCAGTAAGGTTAGTTTGGAGGGCAACAGTAGGCAATTCAAGGCCAAGAGTCTCAGCTGCTCTACGGAGCACCACAGTGTAGGTGGCGCCTTCCTCCATGAGAGTGGGAGGAGACAAACCCAGGCTCAGAGGAGAGGTCAAGGCCACTGGCATCCTCTGAGTCTTCTGCCCATTCCTGTTCGGACTCACACTGCCGTGCAAGAGGGTCCTCCGACCCCTCCCAGTCCTCTTCCCCAACAGCCCGATGCACAGGCTGCAACGGCGAGGGAGGCACAGGGGAAAAGAAATGCTCCACCGGCGCCGCTCGGCGCCGCTCCGGCTCCAAGGCCCAATCCGGGTTCCAAGCTGGAAACACGGGCAAGGGCGGAGGTGGGCCGAACGGCACCCAGGGCGGCGCCGGGAAGGGAGCCGCAGGGGGTGCCGGAGCCGTCGGTGGAGGACCCTGCGGCGCCAGAGCCGCCGGCGGACCTTGGGGCGCCGGAGCCGCCGGAAACCAAGGGCCCCCAAAAGGGACCGCGGGGCCCGAAGGCGCACCGGCGGGAGCCCTAGGCCCGAAAAGGCGGTCCATGGCAGAAAGAAACTCTTGCACCTGGGCCGGAGTCGCCGACGGACCCGGGTATGGCGGGTAGGCCGCGGGTCTGACAGGCTCCAACAGAGCCGCGGGGGAAAGACCCCGGGTCCCCTCGTCCGCGTCAGAAGACCGACGAGGGGAGGTCGGAGAGCGTACGCGCTTCTTCGACTTCTTTTTATGACGTCGCTTACCGGAATCCGAGGGCGACGACTTGGACCCCGAGGAGCGATGATGGCGACTCAGTGGTCGGTCCCTCGAGCGACCCCTGGACCTGGAACGGCGCGGAGACAACCGTCAGGCCTCTAGCAGCTTTCGGGACCGCTCCCGCAAAGCCTTCGGAGCCATGGCCAGACAGTCGTAACATGACCGGGAGTCATGGTCGCGCTCTAGACAGAGACAGACGCCATGGGGGTCGGACACCGACATCGTACGGCGGCAGGCCCCGCAGGTTTTAAAACCAGGCATCCCTACGTGGCACCAGGAGTCAAATATAGAAATTAGAGACAAAAGTCCCAAAAAACAACTAGTCAAAAAGTGACTCGGGTAAGTGCTCTAACCGGATCTGCGCTTGCTGGCGTGGAAAAAGAAAGAACTGACGTCAGCACGCATGGGTGGCGCCTAAGTAGTCTCCGTGACGTCATCGCGGCGCCTACAACGCCAGTGACGAGCGCGGAGCCGCACGACGCCACCTACCGACGCGCAGGGGTACTGCTGACTAAAAACTTTCCGGATCCAGTCTGACGCCTGGGGATATTCTAAGGTAAGGAATCTATCACGAACGTGTCTTTCAGATCAGCAGTGCAGGGAGGATGGGTGGGTCGGTAACAAATCTGCGGCTAGATCACGTCTCTACCAGATAAGACATTACTGAAGGTAAGTAACTTGTCCATCTGAAAGAGACATCTAGCCGCAGATCCCTTACCTTTGAACAGATACCCAAGTAGTACCATCCCCAGAGGAGGGACTACAGAAAAGCTTCAAACCAAAATGTCCTGCAGGACCGAACGGCCAAAAAGGCCCTCCCTCCGGACCTGGTGGTCCAGGCAGTAATGCTTGATGGACGGGTGCAGAGATGCCCACGTGGCCGCCTGGCAGGTGTCACGAACCGGTACACAACTCTGAAGAGCCGTGGTGGCTGCCTTCGCTCTAGTCAAATGGGCCTTGAGGAGGCTGTTTCTTTGCCAAGGGGTAACATTTTTATGCAGAGGTTGACCCAGCGTGAAATGGTCCCCTTTTGTACGGCATGCCCCTTCTTTGCTCCAAAGTACCCTACATAGAGTTGGTCATCCACCCGGAACTCTTTAGTGCAGTCAAGGTTGAACAAAAACGAATAGTTTACCCGTCTGTGTAGTTTTGCAGCTTGAAGACTTTCAGGATTCACTATGCTGTGCATTATTCCGCGGTCTAGTGGTTGGGTCTGGAATCGTAGTCTCTTTTCTGTTTTTTTTTTTTGTGTAGCCCAGGTGGGCGTCGACGCCCCACCATTTGGTGTCCTCCTGTGATGTCGGCACGCTTCCTCCGGAAGCTCCCCCTTAGGTGCCATCTTCGGATTCTTTTTTCTTGTCTTGTGCTGTTAATCCTTTTACCCTTTTGAAGGCGTTTTCCATTTGTTATCCCCATCTTCCTCCTGTCTCATCTTTCTGGCGGAGGCGGGTGGGTTCGCTAGTGAATCCAGAAAGTCTTCAAGCTGCAAAACTACACCGACAGGTAAGAAACTATTAGTTTTGCAGCGTGAATCTTTCTGGATTCACTATGCTGTGCATAGACTTTGTAGCGGTTTGCTATGTTTGTGCCGGCTCGGTGGAAGATGAGCGTTGGTTGTTGAATATATGTTGAAGCACTTTTTGACCGACTTGTGCTTCTTTGTTCATCTGTATATCCACGCAGTAGTGCTTAGTGAACGTGTGCACTGAAGCCCATGTTGCCGCCAGGCAAATGTCTTGGATAGGTGTGTTTGCTAGGAAGGCGATTGTTGCTCCCTTTTTCCAGGTCAAGTGAGCCTGAGCTGCTCCCTGTAGCTCTTGGCCTGCCTGTTTGTGGCAGTATTGAATTGTTTGTGCGATCCATCGTGCGATGGTATTCTTAGTCACTGGTCTGCCCAGGAAACTACTTGCGAAGGACACAAAGAACTGCTTTGTCTTTCTACAATCCTTAGTCCTTTCGATGTAATGCATTACTGCTCTTCTGGCGTCCAAGTGCCCTTTCAGCGCTGGTGGATGGTTTCTGGAAGAAACTGGGAATTTGTATTGTTTGGTTTATATGGAACCTGGACACCACCTTTGGCATGAAGTGTGGGTCCGTCCTCATTACCACCCTGTCATTGTGAATCTGAATGTAGGGTTCTTGTAGTGTGAGTGCCTGCAACTCGCTCACCCTACGTAGCGAGGTAATCGCTACCAGAAAGGCCGTCTTTATTGTGAGCATATGTAGCGATGCCTTGTGAATGGGTTTGAACTGTGCTTTCATAAGCTGTGTTAGAACTACATTGAGGTTCCATGCAGGCGGTGGCATCCTCTTTGGCGGTGCTATTCTTTTGGCTCCTTCCAGGTATCTTTTTACTACTTGAGATGTAAAGAAGCTTTTCCCTGTTTCTCCTCTTGTATAGGCTACTATTGCTGCCAGGTGCACTCTTAGCGAAGTGCAGATTAGGTTACTTTTTAATAGGTGTGTTAAGTATTTTAGCACAGTTGATTCTCTAGTGATTCTCCTGTGGAGCTTTTTGTTGATGCACCATTCAGTGAATCTCTTCCATTTTGCAGCATAGCATTTCCGTGTGGTGGGCCTCCTCGCTTCTCGCAGTACTGCCAGCGTGCTTTGTGGAAGCTTGAGGTGAGCGAACTCTAAGTCTTCAGGAGCCACGCTGCTAGGCTGAGGCTCTCTGGTTCTGGATGGAGTACCCTTCCGTTTTGCAGCAAGAGCAGGTCTTTCCTTTTTGGGAACTTGTGTGGTGGTCCCTGTGCCATTTCCACGATCTGTGAGAACCAGGACTGCCTGGCCCACTGTGGTGCTACTAGAAATAGCGTCATGTTGCTTGTTCTGCACTTGCTGAGCACCTTGTGTATCAGCGGTATCGGTGGAAAAGCGTAGGCAAATGTCTTTGAGCAGCTCCTCCATAGGGCATTTCCTTGGGATTGATGGACTGGCTGCCTGGATGCGAAGTATTGGCATTTTGCATTCTGGTGTGTTGCAAACAGGTCTAGTTGTGGGGTCCCCCACTTCTTGAATAGTCTTTGCGTCTCCTGCGGGTTGAGCTCCCACTCGTGAGATTGACGTCTGTCTGCTCAGTCGGTCTGCTTCCACATTGTCCTTCCCTGGCAGATGTATTGCCAGGAGGTCTATTTGTAATGGAATTGCCCATTTCCATATCTGTTGCGCTACATCTGACAGCGCCACTGACTGTTCCTCCCTGCTTGTTGATGTAGAACATAGTTGTGGTGTTGTCTGTTTGTACTAACACCCTTTGCCCGTACAGCTGCTTCTGGAACGCTTTTAGTGCAAGGAACACTGTCTTTAGTTTTAGGTAGTTGATGTGTTTGACGGCATCTGTTTGTGTCCATAAACCCCTTACTTTGAGCAGGTTCATGTGCGCTCCCCACCCCATTTGGGATGCGTCTGTTGTGATGGTCACTGTCGGAGTTGGTGGTGTGAATGGCTTTCCCATTGTTATGTTGTCCTTGTTCCACCATGCTATCTCTTCCTGCACTGCGTGCGTTACAACCACTAGATCTTCCCAACTCCCTGTAGCCTGTGACCACTGCTGTTGCAGCCATTCCTGGAATGGTCTCGTGTAGTCGAATATTGGGGACTAGGTGTATGCAGGACGCCATCATCCCCATGAGCTTGCTCACCGTCCTCACAGTCAGACGTTGCCCCTTCTGGTATTGGCGAGTCTCCATCAGTGCGAAGGTTCTCTTTTCGCTGGGGAACACACTGCCCTGAATGGTGTAGATTTTTGCACCCAGGAAGATCTTCACTTGCTTTGGTTCTAGCGATGACATCCCGCTGTGTATGGAGAAGCCTAGTTGTCAGCGTGTGCGTGACCTGCTGAGCATGTAGTTTGCATTGGTTGTAGGAGTTCGCCTTCACCAACCAGTCGTCTAGGTAGGGGTATACATGTATTCCCTGCCTCCGCAGATGTGCTGCAACGGCAGCTAGGCATTTTGTGAAGACCCTTGGCGCGGATTTTAGGCCGAAGGCTAGGACCGTGAACTGGTAGTGCGTCTTGCTGATGGTAAATCTCAGTAGATGTTTGTGTTTTTGGTTCATGGGAATGTGTAGGTAGGCATCTTTGAGGTCTATGGTGGACATAAAATCCCTGTGCCTTATCTGAGGTATAACCTCCTATAAGGACGTCATTTTGAACTTTTGAGTCTTTATGTATTTGTTTAGGAACCGTAGGTCCAGTATGGGCCTTAACGTTTTGTCTATTTTTGGTACGAGGAAGTAGTTGGAGTACACTCCTGTGCTGCTTTCCTTGTATGGTACGTTTTATATAGCCTGTTTGTGGAGAAGTTCTTGTGCTTCCTGCCACAGTAGTGATAGCTCTTCTGCTGAGCGTGTCTTGTTGGTTGGCCTCCTGTTTGGTGGCTTTTTTACCAGTTCTATGCAGTAGCCGAACTGTATGATGTTGAGTATCCATTTGTCCGTTATCTTCTCCCACTCCGGGAAGAAGTGTTTTAGTCTGCCTCCTACGGGTGTCACATGATCGTTGATTTGTAATTGTTGTTTGTGTCTTTTGTTGTGCCGCGCCACTAGCGATGTTGCGAGTGCGGGCACGTTTGGTACTGTGGAGTCACTTGGGGGCAGGTTGCTGGCCGCCTCTCCTTGTCTGTCCGCGTCCGTTTGGTCAGCTTCGAAAGGACTGGCCCCTCTGTTGGTTCTGCCAGCCTTGTTGCTGCTGACCCTGTTGCGCCTGGCCGCTTCCCTGAAATGTTTGCTGGAAGGCCTGGTGCAATGTTCCCGGCTGGTTCCCTCCTCTGCCATTTGGTCTTCGTGAGGGGGTGCCCCTTCTCATCCCTCTGAACTGCAGTGCTCCCATGGACCTTGCAGTTTCGTTATCTTTTTTGAGCTGTGTCAGAGTCTCGTCCACGGGCGTGCCTTACAGCTTTTCCCCGTTGAAGGGCAAGTTCAGGATGTTGTTCTGTACTTCCGGCTTGAACCCAGAGATCCTCAGCCAGGCATGTCTCCTCTCTGTTACTCCGATCATCAGCCTGCTTGATGTGTCTGCTGCGTCCAAGGCCGACTTCAGGCAGGTGTTGACCATATTCTTGCCCTCCTCCACCAGGTGCGCCGCTCTTTGCTGGTGTTCGGTCGGAAGCAGTTTGAGCAACTGCCAAACTTCTTCCCAATGCTGGTAGGCATGCCTGTTTATAAGGGCATTGGAGTTGGCAATGCGCCAATGGATTGCCGCATTCCTCTCAATTTTCCTCCCTGTGAGGTCCATTCTTTTGCTCTCCTTGTCTGGAGGCGGTACGGAGTTTGTGGGAACGTTGGCCCTCTTCCTGGCTGTTGCAGTTATGATTGAATCAGCCGGCACAGATTCCTGGATATATGGTGGATCTTTAGAAGAGTTTGTATTTTTTCTCTGTCCTGGGGGTGACAGATCTGCAGGTAGATGGCTCCTTGAAAGCCTCCCTGCCTTGGTCTAGTACACCTGGGAGCATAGGAAGGAATTGGCTCCTAGTTTGCGTCGGCAGCAGTGTCTCCAGGAGAAAACAGGCCTTGGGCTTTTCTTCCTCCATTTCCACCCTATAGGTTGCTGCAGCGTTCCTGACGACCATTTTGTATATTCCAATGTCGTCCGGCGGCGAAGGCCTCGACGGATACGTCTCCACGGCCTCTTCTGGGTTTTTGGCGTCGAGATCCTGCCAATCCAGGTCCTGAGCCTCCAAGGGTGTCGAGCCGAAGTGCGTCTGCTGGTCGTCGTCGCCCTCAGTGTAATAATACAGGCCCTCTTCGTCCTGTTGCTCAGACGGTTCGGGAGTTTTCGGCCGATCGGTGGCGTCGAACTCCTCCTGGGCTTCTGCTTCAACAACCGCCAAGGGCTTCGAAGGGATGGTGTATCTACTCATCCGTTCGTCGAAATCCTTCTTCCTTTGGAGGAAACTGGTCATTTCGGCCTCGAGGCTTCTTTTCTTCCTCTCCATCTCTGCCGCTTGTTCGGCGTCGAGAGCTTTGGCGGTTCTCTTCGAGGTCGTGGATGTTGACGTCGAAGTTGCTGTCTGCTCTTTCCCCTTCTGCGTCGAGTGCGGCTTTTCGGAACCGTGCCTCGACGACCTGGGTGTCTCGAGCTTTAGCCGACCGGGAGTCCTTCTCGAAGGATCTGCTGGGCTGTTTGTCCGTGGACGCAGCTGTGGTCGTCGATTGCTTCGACGCCAGTGCTCCTTTCGAGGACTTTGGCTCTGATTTTCGAGAGTCTGTCGGGGTTTTAGGGGTCGACGTCTCTTAACTCCTTCCTCGGTCTGTTATCGGTCTCTACGACCGTGCAGTCCTCTGGTCCCTCGGCGATGTTGTCCTCTTCCCCAATGGAGAGGCCCAGGTCCCGCAGCGACGGAGGTGGTCCTTGCCCCTGCATGCTGTAGTTTTCTCTCCTCCGTCTGTCCCTCACTCTGAGGGTCTTGAGGGCGAATGCCGAGCAGGCGTTGCAGTCGGTACTTTGATGGTCAATCGGTAGGCAGAGGTTGCAGACTGGATGCTGGTCCTTCTGCGCGAACTGGTGGTGGCAGTTCTGGCAAAATTTGAATGGTGTCTTGTCCATTCCCACGCTCAGGGAGCCCCCTGTGTGCGCATTCTCCGTCGGACGTCGAAGTTCTCTACTTCTCACCTACTTCGTCGTCCCGGTTGTAAGTTTTGTCTTGTGATGAAGAAACTCCAATTTTCTTGGTTCTTTCTGCTTTTCTTTCTTCTTTTCTCCTCTTCCAACTCTGGAGCTCTTCACGACGATCCAGACCCAACGGCGGAAAAAAGAATCTTAAGATGGTGCCCAAGGGTGGGAGCTTCCGGAGGAAGCGCGCCGACGTCACAGGAGGACACCAAATGGTGGGGCGTCGACGCTCACCTGGGCTACACAAAAAAAAAAAAAAAAATACAGAAAAGAGACTACGATTCCGGACCCAACCACTAGACCGTGGAATAATGCACAGCATAGTGAATATAGAAAGATTCACACTGCAAAACGTTCTTTTTGGGTCCAGACGGTGGAGACACTCCTCCTTGGAAGGATGCGGCGGTGCATAAAAGGTGGGCAGAGTAACGGACTGTCCTAGATGGAAAGGTGTTACTACTTTAGGCAGAAAAGAAGCCCTAGTGCTGAGCACTACTTTGTCCAGAAAGACAGTCAGGTAAGAAGGCTACGATGACCGGGCCTGCAATTCACTCACCCTACAGGCAGAAGGTATTGCCACCATAAGGCTGTTTTGATAGTGAGCAGTCAGAGGGAGAAGTTGTGCAGTGTCTCAAACGGTGGACACATCAAGAAGGTGAGAACCAAATTAAGGTCCCACTGGGGCATAATAAAAGGCGAAGGAGGAGACAAATGGGTAAGACCCTTCAATCTCCGTACAAGAGGGGATTTAAAAAGTGATGGCTGATCTGGCAAACGAAGAAAGGCTGACAGGGCCGAAATGTAGCCTTTCAGAGTGCTCAGAGCAGAGCCCTGCTGGGCCAAAGAGAATGAAAAGAATATCTGAGGGGGATGCAGACAGGGGTTCAACAGACCGTTCTGTACAGTATTTACAAACTCTTTGCCATCGGCATATACCAACTTTGTGGAGAGATGCCTGGCTGCCAGAATAACTTCACAGACTTTGGGAGGAAGGTCAAAAGGTGTCAGCAGTCGCCACTTAATCTCCACGCAAGGAGGCGGAGAGTGGAGAGGTTCGGATGAAGGTCCCTTCCTGCTGCTGCGACAGAACATCCTCCTGAAGGGGCAGTCTGGTCGGAGGATCGATGCTCATTTGCAGAAGCCCGGGATACCACACTCTCCGTGCCCAGTCCAGAACGACAGAATGACTTGGTCTCTTTGCGCCTGATCTCATGAGCACTATGGGCAGTAGTGGTATGGGCGGAAAGGAATACAGAAGGCCTGTGCTCCACTCATGATGAAGCCAAGCGAGAGCCACCTTGGAAACTTCAACACAAACCTGCTTACACTGCGCGTGCTCTTCGGAGGCGAACAGATCTAACCAAGGCTCTCCCCACTATTGAAAGAGCCCTTGCACCACCTCCAGGTGAGATGGGTGGAGAGGAAAGCTTGGTTGCCCTGGGCGGGGGGGCAATAGTTATTTTCATAGGAGCACCTGTGCTGGGCTTGGACTAGGTGCCCAGTAGAACGTCGGTCAAGGCCTCGTTGAAGGTCAGCAAGGGTTCCGAGGTGGAGACACCAGGCTACAGGACCTCAGTCAACAAGTTAGTCTTGACTGCCACCGTAGGAAGATGCAGTTCCAAGACCTCCGCAGCCCTATGCACCACCATTGCAAAAGACGCCCCCTCCTCCATAGCCAGGTTGGGGGTAGACAGCATGCCAGAATCTGGAGAGGTGTACAGGCCGCTGACATCATCCAGGTCCTCATAACAGTCCAGGTCTTGATTTGGTTGCGGGATTTCAAAGGGATCCTGTTGCCCCTCCCAATCATCATCATCATCATCATCATCATCATCATCCATCCCTAACCTTTCAGAAAAGGGGAGGGTGAATTGTATGCAACGTACGGCTCAGTGGGCCACGGTGGACGCCCAACTAAGTGTCGTCTGGAATGACAATGGGGGAGGCGGCGCCAGCATTGCAGGGGGTCTCGACGTCTGACGTGGTGCTGGGGAAGGTCCAAGTGGTACGATCGGCACTTGTCCGATTCCAGGAACGGATCCAAGAGGATGCAGTGGCGCAGGGGCCGAAGCTGGAGGCATGGAATCCACAGGATCTCCTCCTGCTGAGCCTGCGGGCCCGAAAGGGCGCCTACAGCGTCAGGTCGCCCAAATCGAGCGCACATGGAGTCATAAAATTCTTTAAACTGGGCGGGGGTCACTCCCAGCACCGGAAAGGGAGGGAAACGCCGAGGCGACCCAAGCACCCACTCTGCGGAGCAGGGCCTCAAATGCTTAGACTCCATCTCGTCATGTGATAAACTGGGTGAAGTCGTAGCACACTTCAACTTCTTGTGGTGCTTTTTACCTGACCGCGTTGACTTCGACTTGGAGGAAGAAGACTTCAACCTACAGGAGCGGTGCTCGGACCTTCCTCTCGACAGATCACATGGCTTGAACCCAGAGATCTTTTTACTAGACATACCTACACCCCAAAAGGACTCAACAAAAAGTCGGGAAAAAAAAGTCTCAAAAAGTGACAGGGGAAAGCTCTCTTCAACAGATCTGTGCTGGCTGGCGTGGAAAGACAAGAACTGTTGTGAGCGCGCTGGGTTGGCGCCTGTATAGACGGCGCGGACGTTAGGACTACCCCGATGCCTACGACGTCACGCAGAGTCAACAGACGCCACCTATCGGCGCTCAGGGGTACAACTAGCAAAAATCTTCTGGATCCAGTTTGACGCCTGGAAGTTCAAAGGTAAGGAATCTGCGGCTAGATGTTTCCATGAGATAGCAGGGGAGTAGTCTGTGCCTGCAACTGGTCATTGACGGTGTCCGGTATCCTTTCCTTACCGTCCAAATTTTCCCCTTGGAAGGGGTCTAGTATAGGCAGCTTGCGACAGTTGACTGTTGGTATTGGGGACGAAACTGCTGAGAAGCTGTTGAATATATGGGAAAGTGATATTGCTGGGTTGTCCTCTTCCGAAAGCTCCTCGAAAAGGCATTTCTCTGTACTGCAGGGTTCCTAATGATTTGGCTGCGTCAGTGTCTGCTTTGATGGCCTGGAAGGCATTATTGATGTGTTTGCTGAAGAGGGCTTCGCCATCGTACGGAGGGTCTAAGATCTTATTTTGAACCTCAGGACTCAAGGAGGAGGCCTTGAGCCAGCCCCGTCGTCTTAACACTGCCGCTCCTGCTAGTTGTCAGAAACAGGTACTGGCAAGTTCTCTGGTGAAATCATTTTAGGATGTGTGCTCACCCTTCTGCAAGACTTTCTTGGCTTCACCGTTTATGTCCTCAGGAAGTTTGTCTAAGTATGGAGCAATATACAAACATATCTGGCGAGTGTATCGTCCAAGAACAAAGTTTGCTGCCCTTACTATAAGCACTGACATAGGTAAAAAGCTTTTTGATGTCATCAAGGTGCCTTCTCTGGAGGCGCAGAAATAAGTGCTGAAGGGTTTTTAGACTGGCGCTGGGCAGCCTGTGGGATTATGGAATCTTGTTTGGGGCGCCCCATGAAACATGCAGGAGCATCTTCCGGGACCTTGTACTTCTAATCCAGGTGTGGTACCACCATAGCTACGGTGGCCAGATGTTTCATCACCTTTATGCCCTCATCCTAGATGTATTCAAAGATGGACATAGCCCTGATGCACTTTCGAAAGGCATCTCAATAATCAAAGAAAACTGTGTCTGTTTTGAAGGCATGGGAAGTTCATACCTTCTTGATGATCTTTCGAAAAGGTTATGGAAGCCCCCTATTTCCCCAGGCGGAGAATCCACATGAGGCGACAATGGGGAATATGGCGTTGGTGGAAGAACCATCTCACTCGGTATGAGCTTCACGGAGCTCATCCTCCAGTCATAGTCTGAAAATGTTGGATCCTGGAGGGGAACTGTTTGCAGAGTATGCTGTGCCGATGGAGGCATAAGTAATGGCTATGGAGGTTGTGGGGTCAATGGCTGCCCAGGTGGAGACTTTGCAGGTGGAGAAGCGTGTCTAGTGGAAAGCGACTTTGGAGGTAAATGCCTTTGGTAATCTCTTAGCATGAACTGTAGGTCACAAACTAGCGATTAAGGAAGACATACCGTTTCGTCCTGATATTGCAGGTGGAATTGTTCTGGAGAAGCTTAGTACCCTTGATCGTAACATCCGCACTTGTCATCCTATTTTTGTTGACATTTAACAAGCAGCTCAGATGGACCGTGTGTAAAGCCAAAGGGACCGTTGTCATCAGAATTATCCTCGTCTAATAGGTGGGTAGGCAACAATGGCGACAGTATTTTGTGAAGTATGAGCAGGTTTGAGATGCTTGTTTTTTCCAGTTTTTGTATATTTTCTGAAGATTTTTTTGTCGATGAGCATGTCAAAGGTTGTAGACTGTGCTTTGTGCGACCACGCTGTTGAGGCAGACTTCGCAAAGGGCCAGAGAGCAGTCATCAAGGCTGGAATCATCTTGAGCGTCGAAGATATGGGATTTGACTAGATGAGGTCGTTGAGAATGATGTCACAGTAGACAGCGTATAGTACTGGTAGCAGAGGTAATAGGCGCTGCGATGGTTGTCTCCATTAACGGCACCGGCGATTTTCTAGTCGACAGAGAAAAACTTGCTGAGGACCTCACAGACGACTGAGCGGATGACTTTTAAATGAGAAAAACTGGAAACTCAGACCTTGATAGTACAGGTCTTTTTGCCTTAAAGAAACCTTCCCTTTATGCAGAGACTTAGATGGACTGTGTTCTCAGTGAGACCTATGAAGAGTCTTTTTAGAGGATTTTTTAGGTGGTTACTGAGAGGAATGAGAATGGGAAATATCTCCCTCTTTTTTTAGGCCTCTTTAAGGAAGATGAAGAATCCTCAGTGGAATCATCTAAAACAAGCTAATTTCTACTTTTAATATTCTAGAGTGTAGGAAGCTGGCTCTGTATATACTTTGTCAAAATGAGGTATGGTGTGCACAGAGTCCAGTGGAACCCCAAAGGTAGGCAGAGGTAAAAGTACATAGCACCTCACTATTTGTGGTAGTGTGGGCGAGCAGTAAGGCTTTATCAGAGGGAAGTGTTAAGCATTTGTTGTACACACTCAGGCAGCAAATGATGTCCCACACTCTAAGACTGAACTCGGACCAATTTTGTTTGTATAAAAATATTAAGTTATTTTATTTCTAGAACCAAGCCAAGCCTGGCACAGGTAAGTGATATAAATGCTTTGCAAAATCTTAAGCAGTATTTTACAATTTAATGCAGGTTCTAGGGCAATTGATTGGAATACAGGCAAGTTAAGATGTCGAAATTACTTTTCAGATTACTTTTTAAGTTACTATTTCTACTCAGTGTGACATCACACTGGGACATTTCTTAGAGAAAAGGTAAGTAAAATCAGTTTTCCACAGTTGTAGTTTCAGATTTTCATACAAATCAACTCCACACTTTAACAACATTTTTCAAGAGAAAACAGTCAATGTATTCCTATGGAGAGAAGGATAATGTTACTTACCCATTAAGCATCTGTTCTTGGCATGTAGAGCTGTAGAGCCACATGCTGTGCATAGCTCGCCATCTAGTGTTGGGTCCGGATGTTTGCACTTGTTTTTCTTCGAAGAAGTCTTTCCAGTCACAAGGTAGGTGACTCCTCCTTTCGGTGATAGTGAGCATGGGCATCGACTCCATTGTTAGATTGTTTGCCGCAGAGGGGGAGAATGGAGTAGTAGTAAAGAATAGAGATGTCCATGCGTATGTATGACAATTAAATAGAGAAATGCAGCAGCTACAGGTATCCGGGGAGGTGGGTGGGCGCATGTGACTCTATATGCCAAGAACAGATGCTTACTGGGTAAGTAACATTATCCGTTCGAGGCATGTGAGCTGTAGATCACATGCTGTGCATAGATTACATAGCAGTATCCTCCCAAAGCGGTGGCTATCCTGTAGCTGTTGGAGCGGTCTGAAATAGTATCTTAAGTACTGCTTGACCCACATTGGCTTGTTGTCTTGCTGGCACATCTACACAATGTTTAGTGAATGTGTGCGGAGTAGGCCATGTTGCAGCTTAGCAAATGTCAATAGGAATGTTTCCTAAAAAAGCCATAGTGGCCCCTAGCTTACAAGTGGAATGTGCCCTAGGGGGTACAGTTAGAGTTCTCTTTGGTTTCGCATAGCAGGTTTGAATGCACTTAACAATCCACCTTGCAATACATGATTTTGAGATGGGATTGCCTTTGTGTGGTGGCGCAAAAGCAACAAAGTTGTTTCGTTTTACGAAAAGATTTTGTCCTTTCCTTGTAGTACAAGAGTGCTCTTCTAACATCTAAGGTGTGTAGAGCTCTCTCTGCAAATGAATCAGGTTGAGGAAAGAATACAGGTAATTCTACTGACTGATTTATGTGAAATGCAGATACAACCTTAGGTAAAAATGTAGGATTAGTACTAAGAACGTCTTTGTGTAGTTGGAAAAATGGTTCTTGTATGGTTAATGCATGTAATTCACTCACTCTCCTTAATGATGTGATTGCAATGAGGAAAGCTGTTTTCCAAGAGAGGAACTGTAGTTCGCATTTGTGCATGGGCTCAAAAGGTGGGCCCATCAACCTTATAAGGACTATATTAAGATTCCACATTGGAGCTGGTGGAAGGTTTGGTGGTATAACTCTTTTTAGTCCTTCCATGAAAGCTTTGATCACAGGTACTCTAAACAACGACAAATGCTTTCTATTTTGGAGATATGCAGCAATTGCCGCTAGGTGCAGTCTGATAGAGGTATAAGCCAACGCTGCTTGTTGCAAGTGTAACAAATGGCATATGATGTTCTGTATGGAAGCATCAAGAGGGTTGATATGAATATTACCACAGTAGATAACAAATCTCTTCCACTTAGCTGCGTAACAGGCCCTTGTAGTAGGTCTTCTAGCTTCCCTAATGATATTCATACATTCTGGTGGAAGGTTTAAGTAACCAAACTCTAAGATTTCAGGAGCCAGATCGTGAGGTTCAGCTGTTTGGGATCTGTGTGTCTGATTTCTCCATGGCTCTGGTGAGGAGACTGGAGGTTAAACGCAGCTTTTGATGCGGAACCAGAGATAGCTCCAACAGGGTTGTGAACCAAGGTTGACGTGCCCATGTGGGAGCTACTAGGATTAGTGTGAGAGTCGTTTGCCTGAGCTTGTAAACCACTAATGGAATGAGTGGGAGAGGCGGAAAAGCGTAGGCAAATATCCCTGACCAGTTCATCTATAGTGCATTGCGGATGTAGGTACCTGGAGGCGAAGCTTCGGCATTTTGCGTTTTGGTATGTGGCAAACAGGTCTATGTGAGGGACTCCCCAACTTTGAAAGTATGGGAGGAGAACCTGAGGGTGGAGTTCCCATTCGTATATTTGCGGCCTCTGCCTGCTGAGGAGATCTGCAATCTGGTTGTTCACGCCTGGGAGGTGTTCCGCTAGTTTGTGGTGAATGGCCCACCTCCAGATGTCTTGGGCTAAGTGGGACAGTTGGAGAGTGTGCCCCCCCCGCCCCCCCCGTTTTTGTATGCAACACATAGATGTCATGTTGTCTGTACGAACCAAGACAGCTTTGCCCTCTAGGTGAGTCTGAAACGCTTTGAGGGCTAGAAAGATTGCAATCAGCTCTAGATGGTTGATGTGGAGCAACTTCTGCTGTTGACTCCAAAGGCCTTGCACTGTGTGATGTTGTAGGTGAGCGCCCCAGCCAGTGAGGGACGCGTCCGCTGTCAGTACTATCTGTGGAACCGGGTCTATGAAAGGCCGTACTTTGGATAAATTTTGAGTGTTCCACCACTGCAGAGAGCGAGGAGTACGGCTGCTTACCAACACTAGATCAGTCAATAGACCCGGTGACTGGTTCCACTGACTGGCTAAACATTCTTGAAGTGGACGCATGTGCAGCCTGGCATGGGGGACGATTATGATGCAAGATGCCATCATTCCCAGCAGTTGCATATAAACTCGAGCTGGAATCCAATGATTGGGTTGAAACTGGAGAACTAAAGCCTGAATATTTCGAATTCTGGCTGCGCTGGGGAAGGCGAGAGCCTTTTGAGCATCTATCGTGGCTCCAAGGTAGTCCTGAGCATTGGCTGGTTGGAGATGTGATTGTCACATTGATTGTGAACCCTAGTTGATGTAGCAACTGAATCGTTCTGAAAGTGTGTTGAAGACATTGCTGGTACGTGCTGGCTTTGATGAGCCAGTCGTCCAATTATGGGAAGACATGGATGCTTTGTCTTCTTAGGTGAGCAGCTACTACCGCCAGACATTTTCTGAACACTCAGGGGGCTGTGGTGACCCCGAATGAGAGTACCTTGATCTGAAAGTGCTGACCCGCTACCGCAAACCTGAGAAATTTGCGGGGTGGATTGGAATATGAAAATTGAGTCTTTTAAATCTAGAGTAGACAGAAAGTCGCCTTTCTTCAGCAGAGGAAGTACTTGTTGAAGTGTTACCATGTGGAAATGATCTAACTGAATGTAAAGATTGAGTTCTCTGAGATCTAATATTGGTCTGAGAGAACCATATTTTTTGGGTATTAGGAAGTAAAAAGAGTACAGGTCCGACCCGTGATGTTGCAGTGGTACGGGTTCTATAGCTCCTTTTAGAAGTAGAGACTGAACCTCTTGTTTTAAGAGGTGCAGGTGATCTGGTGAAAGTTTGTGTGACTTTGGTGGATTGTTTGGAGGAGTGTTGATGAACTCCAGGCAGTAACCAGAAGGGATAATTTGTAGTACCCAATTGTCTTGTTATTGACTGCCAGATTGGTAGGATATCTGACAGTCTTCCCCCGACAGGTGTTAGGTGGTCGGGGGGAAGTGGAGGCAAGTCACTGCTTTGTATTGGAGGGGGAGGTGCGTGTGTTTGAACCCCTGCCCATGCCTTTGCCGTTACCTCTGTAACCCCCTCTGAAGTAACAACTAGATGGAGAGCGTTGGTTATTGCCCTTATAGGTGGTGGTCTCCGATGAGGTATTTGAGCCTCCGCGATAAAAGGAGCGCCGAAACGAACCACGGCTTTGTGCGGACTGAAGGGCTCCCATGGATTTGGCCACTTCAGTGTTGTCCTTCATTTTCTCTAGTGAAGAATCCACCATTGGGCCAAATAGATGCTCTTTAACAAAGGGAATGTTTAAAATGGAGGTTTGCACCTCTGGTTTGAACCCTGATATGCGAAGCCAAGCATGTCTTCTCAAGAGGACACTGGTGTTTATCGCTCTAGCAGCAGTGTCTGCAGCATCTAGGGAACATCTTATAGCGTTATTGGAAATAAGTTGCCCTTCACGCACCAGGTCTTGTGCCTTAGATCTATGTTCCTAGGGCAAATATTGTATTAATTGCTCCATCTCGTCCCAGTGCGCACGGTCATATCGTGCTAGCAATGCCTGAGTGTTGGAGACACGCCAGAAATTGGCCGCCTGAGAGGCTACCCTTTTCCCGGAAGCATCAATAACCAATACAATCATTATAGGGCCCCAGTAGCGGCGAGTGGAATCGCCTAGGCATCCTAAATGAGAAATAGAGGCCCCCCTTTTGAGATCAGTGGTCACGGGAATTTATGAGCCAGGAGGCATCTCCCTCTTTCACTCATGATCTGCTAAGGGCCTACTTATTTGTATTGAGTGGCAGAGTGATCTGTGGAGTAATATGTACCCTACTGATGTTGACCAACTTTGTATACATTGGCTTGCCTGCTTAACGTCGCCTATAGCCTGTTAATCTTTCTCTGTTTTCAAACTCAATAAAAGATTTAAACAAAAATGTCATCTACATGCCTGATCATCCCTTTGAGCATCGGTAGTGTATGTGATGACCTCTGCGTGGTACTGAGGGTTTCAAAGAGGAAATCCTCTTCTAAGGATTCCTTATGTAGCTGCACCCAGATGGCAGTTGGCAGCTCTACCCAGTAACTCAATGTAGCCTACACTGTCATCTGGTGGAGAGGGATAGTTAGGATATAAATTAGGATCATTGCCCGTGGGCAAATTGGTATTGTAATTATCCCATGGGTCTTGCATTGGTTGATCATCCCCATCGTCATCCCCATCATCCTGGTTGTCAGGTGTATGCAGTGGTGAATGTTCAGGTGAAATAGGCTGAAACTGAGGTGAAAGAGGTGAAGAAAGAGGAGGAGGCCCACTTCCAGATGTCTTGGGATAAGTGGGACAGTTGGAGAGAGTGTCCCCCGCCCCCGTTTTTGTATGTAATACATAGCTGTCATGTTGTCTGTACGAACCAAGACAGCTTTGCCCCCAAGTGAGTTTGAAACGCCTTGAGAGCTAGAAAGATTGCAAGCAACTCTAAATGATTGATGTGGAGCAACTTCTGCTGTTGGCTCCACAGGCCTTGCACTGTGTTGTTGGAGATGAGCTCCCCAGCCAGTGAGGGTCGCCTCCGCTGTCAATACTATCTGTGGAACCGGGTCAATGAAAGGCCGTCCTTTTGACAAATTTTGTGTGTTCCACCACTGCAGAGAGAGATGAGTACGGCCGCTTCCCAACACTAGATCGGTTAATAGACACTGACTGGTTCCACTGACTGGCTAAACATTCTTGAAGTGGACGCATGTGAGGTCTGGCATGGGGGACGATTATGATGCAAGATGCCATCATTAACAGGAGTTGCATATAAATGCGAGCTGGAAGCCAATGATTGGGTTGAAACTGGAGAACTAAAGCCTGAAAATTGCGAATCCTGGCTGAGATGGGAAACGCCAGTGCTCTTTGAGTATCTAGCGTGGCTCTTAGGTAGTCCTGAGTATTGGCAGGTTGAAGATGTGATTTTATCACATGGATTGTGAACCCTAGTTGATGTAGTAACTGAATTGTTCTGAAAGTGTGTTGAAGACATTGCTGATACGTACTGGCTTTGATGAGCCAGTCGTCCAAGTATGGGAAGACATGGATGCTCTGTCTTCTCAGGTGAGCAGCTACTACCGCCAGACACTTTGTGAAGACTCTGGGGGCAGTGGTGACTCCGAACGGAAGTACCTTGAACTTGAAGTGTTGACCCGCTACCACAAACCTGAGGAATTTGCGATGAACGGGATGGATTGGAATATGAAAATAGGCGTCTTTTAAATCTAGAGTAGACCGAAAGTTGCCTTTCTGCAGAAGAGGTAGTACTTGTTGAAGTGTTACCATGTGGAAATGATCTGACTGAATGTAAAGATTGAGTTCTCTGAGATCTAATATTGGTCTGAGAGAACGATCTTTTTTGGGTATTAGGAAATAAAAAGAGTACACGCCCGACCTGTGATGTTGTGGTGGTACGGGCTCTATAGCCCCTTTTAGAAGGAGAGACTCTTGTTTGAGGAGGTGTAGGTGATCTGGTGAAAGTTTGTGCGACTTTGGTGGAATGTTTGGAGGAGTGTTGATGAACTCCAAGCAGTAACCAGAACAGATAATTTGTAGTACCCAATAGTCTGTTATTGACTGCCAGATTGGTATAAAATCTGAAAGTCTTCCCCCGACAGGTGTTAATTGGTCGGGGGGGCAAGTCACTGTTTTGTATTGGAGGGGGAGGTGCGTGTGTTTGAACCCCCTACCCCTGCCTTTACCGTTACCTCTGTAACCCCCTCTGAAGTAACCCCTAGAGGGAGCGGGCTGGATATTCCCCTTGTAGCTGGATGTGGTCTCAGAGGAGGTATTTTTGAAGCCTCTGCGGTAGAAAGAGCGCCGAAAGGAACCACAGCTTTGTGTTGACTGAATGGCTCCCATGGATTTAGCCACTTCAGTGTCTTTCTTCATCTTTTCTAGTGAAGAATTTACCATTGGGCCAAATAGGTGTTCCTTATCAAAGGGTGTATTTAATATGGAGGCTTGAACTTCAGGTTTGAACCCAGATATGTGGAGCCAGGTGTGTCTCCTTAAAAGGACGCTGGTGTTTACAGCTCTAGCAGCAGTGTCTGCAGCATCTAGGGAGCATCTGATTACGTTGTTAGAAATAAATTGTCCTTCATGCACCAGGTCTTGTGCTTTAGATCTATGTTCCTGGGGCAAAAGGAGAATGCTACTTACCACAGTATGCATCTGTTCTTGGCATGTAGAGCTGTAGTCACATGCTTGTGCATAGCTCACCATCTGGTGTTGGGTCCAGATGTTTGCACTACATTTTTCTTCGAAGAAGTGTTTCCAGTCACAAGGTAGGTGACTCCTCCTTTCGGTGATAGTGCGCATGGGCATCGACTCCATCCTTAGATTGTCTTGCCACTGAGGGCGATGATGGAGTTAGATACAATACACACGAACATCTCGATTTACTACTCTTACTAAGTAAGATAGTACTGCAACAGGTGTAGGTACCCGGGGAGGCGGGCGCATGTGACTCAACAGCTCTAAATGCCAAGAACAGATGCATACTGTGTTAAGTAGCATTCTCCCTTCGAGGCATGTGAGCTGTAGATCACATGCTTGTGCATAGACTATATAGCAGTTATCTCCCAAAGCGGTGGCTAAGCTGTTGCAGCTGTTTGAAATAGTGTACGTAAAACTGCTTGACCCACTCTAGCTTGTTGTCTAGCTAAGACATCTACACAGTAGTGTTTTGTAAATGTTGTGGTGTAGACCATGTTGCAGCTTTGCAAATGTCATCTATGGGTATATTTCCTAAAAATGCCATAGAAGCCCCTAGCTTGCGAGTGGAGTGCGCTCTAGGGGGGGATTGTTAATGTACGTTTCACTTTAATATAGCATGTTTGAATGCACTTGACTATCCACCATGCAATACCTGATTTTGATATAGGATTGCCTTTATGTGGTGGAGCAAAAGCAACAAATAGTTGCTTGGTTTTACGGAAAGGTTTTGTCCTTTCAATGTAGCAGAGTAATGCCCTCCCAAGGTGTGTAGAGCACATTCTGCCACAGAATCTGGTTGAGGGAAGAACACAGGTAACTCAACAGATTGGTTGATATGAAAGGCAGAAATGACTTTAGGTAGGAACTTTGAGTTGATTCGAAGGACCACTTTATTTTGGTGTATTTGTAAAAAGGGTTCTTCTATGGTTAGTGCCTGAAGCTCACTCACTCTTCTCAGTGATGTGATAGCTATGAGGAAGGCTACCTTCCAAGTAAGAACTTGCAGTTCACAACTATGCAATGGTTCAAAAGTTGGACCCATTAGTCTGGTAAGGACAATATTCAGATTCCACACTGGAGCAGGTGGAAGTCTTGGGAGAATGATTCTTTTAAGTCCTTCCATAAATGCTTTAATAGCAGGCACTCTAAAAAGGGACAGATGTTGTCTATTCTGTAGATATGCAGCTATTGCAGCGAGATGTAAGCGTATGGATGTATACGCTAAATTGCTACGCTGTTGATGTAATAGATAGCAAATGATGTTTGTATTGAAGCATCAAGTGGGTTGATATGATTGTAATTACAATATATCACAAACCTTTTCCACTTTGCTGCATAGCATGCTATTGTGGTAGGGGGTCTAGCCTCTTTATAATATTCATGCAGTCTGGTGGAAGATTAAGATAGCCAAACTCTAAGATTTCAGGTGCCAGATCGCAAGGTTGATATGACTGGGATCTGGATGTCTTATGTATCCATGGCTCGGAGTGAAGAGATTGGGAGTAATGTGTAGTTTTTGGTGAGGAACTACTGATAACTCTAACAGGGTTGTGAACCAGGGTTGACGGGCCCATGTAGGAGCAACTAGGATTAGTGTCAAGGAGTGTTGTTTGAGTTTCCGAACCACTAATGGAATGAGTGGGAGAGGCGGAAAAGCGTAGGCAAATATCTTTGACCAATTCATCCATAGTGCATTGCCTTTGGACAATGGGTGTGGGTACCTGGATGCTAAGTTTGGGCATTTTGCGTTTAGGTATGTGGCGAACAGATCTATTTCTGGGAAGCCCCACATTTGAAAGAATGGGAGGAGAACCTGAGGGTGGAGTTCTCATTAGTGGATCTGGTGTCGTTGACGACTGAGCAGATCTGCAATCTGGTTGTTTACTCCTTGAATGTGTTGCGCAAGGAGATACATTTTGTGACTTATCGCCCATCTCCAGATGGATTGAGCTAGTTGTGACAGCTGGAGAGTGTGTGTTCCTCCCTGCTTGTATGTAGTACATTGCTGTCATGCTGTCTGTACTTATTAGGACAGCTTTGCCTACTAGATGAAGTTGAAACGCTTTGATAGAAAAATCGCTAGCAGCTCTAGATGGTTTATGTGGAGTTGCTTTTGTTGCAGAGTCCACATGCCCTGAATAGTATGTTTTTGGAGATGAGCTCCCAAACCAGTGAGCGATGCGTCTGTTAGTACTGTGTGTGGAACCGGGTCGATGAAGGGCTGCCGTTTTGAAAGGTTGTGTATTCCACCACTGCAGAGAGCGATGAGCGCGGCAGTCCAACACCAGATCTGATAATCGACCCTGCGCCTGGTTCCATTGACGTGCTAAACATTCTTGGAGAGGACGCATTTGAAGTCTTGCGTAAGGTACAATTATGATGCAAGACGCCATCATTCCTAGTAATTGCATGAACACTCGAGCTGGTAATGAGTGTTGGGGCCGAAACAGAGATTAGAGTCTGCATGTTGCGGATTCTGGCTGGGTTGGGACACGCTAGAGCTTTTTGAGTGTTTTTTGTGGCTCCTAGATACTCCTGTATGTTGGATGGTTGTAGATGAGACTTGGTCAGGTTTACGGTGAACCCAAGTTCGTGGAGTAGTTGCACAGTTGCTAGAGTGTGGCGTAGGAAGCTTTGTTGCGAGCTGGCTTTTATGAGCCAGTCGTCTAGGTATGGGAAGACGTGAATTTGTGGTCTTCGTAGACGACCTGCAACTACTGCCTAGCACTTTGTGAAAACCCTGGGTGTGGCAGTTACTCCGAATGGGAGGACTTTGAATTAATAATGCTGACCCTCTACCACGAACCTGAGGTATTTGCGGTGAGCAGGGTGTATGGGAATATGGAAATAGGCGTCCTTTAAGTCCAGAGTGTATAGAAAGTTGTCTTGTTGAAGTAGAGGGAGCACTTGCTGAAGTGTGACCATGTGAAAATGGTCCGACTGAATGCATCGATTTAGCTCTCCGAGGTCTAGTATCAGCCTGAGAGAACCATCTTTTTTGGGAATTAAGAAGTAATGGGAGTATACCCCGGTCCTTTGGTATTGTAATGGGACTAGCTCTATAGCATGTTTTTCCAACAGAGAGAGAACCTCCTGTCTGAGGAGAGTGATTTGTTCTTGTGACATTGTATGTGTTCTTGGAGGAATATTTGGTGGAATGTCTGTAAACTCCAGGCAGTAACCATATTGGATAATTTGTAGTACCCACTTGTCTGAGGTGATTGAATTCCAGACAGGTAGGAACTGAGAGAGACATCCCCCGACAGGAGTGGAATGATCGGGGGGTACCTGAAGGGAGTCACTGTTTGTTTGCAGGGGAAGTGCGTGTGGAGTTGCTTCTGCCTCTTCCCTTTCCGTTGTTTCCTCTAAACCCACCTCAAAAATAGCCTCTTGATGAGGGTGATTGGTTGTTACCCTTGTAAGAGGTGGAGGAACTTTCTGTGGATACAGTTTTGGAACCGCCCCTGTAAAAGGAGCAACAAAAGTAACCCCTATTTGTGGATGACTGCAAAGCCCCCCCAAGGACTTTGCGACCTCTGTGTCTTCATTTTCTCCAGCGAGGTATCAACTGCTGGGCCAAAGATGTTCTTTATCAAATGGTTGAGTGAGAATGGAGGTTTGCACCTCAGGCTTGGAGAAGGGTGGAGAAGTGTGGCTCAATGGTTAGAGCGGCAGACCCTGATGCAGAGATCTGGCCCGGGACCAGGGTTCAATTCCCGCCTCGGCGGGTCTTGGGCTCAATTTCCTCGGACCTGATAATTCTCGCCTCGGTGCCTATTCTAATCATGGGTCCCACTCTGCAACTCTGGGCAATAGCTTGCTTAATCTCCACAACGGCCCCAACAGCGCTGGGATGCCTGGCTTCACCCTGGGGGTGCCCAGGAGTGGACATTTCACAGGGAAAAGCCAGGAAGGGTTCCACAGCGGTATGCGTACAGCGCCTGGACACCCCTTTGGGGGTATGGGTGCGCTTTACAAGTACAAATTTCATTTCATTCATTTCAGGCTTGAATCCTGAGATTCTTAACCAAGCATGCCTGCATAGCAGTACGTTAGTGTTGACTGCACAAGCTGCCGTGTCTGCCGCGTCTAGGGCACATCTCATGGAAGTATTAGTAATGAGTTTGCCTTCCTGGATAAGATTAGCCCTATCCTTATGCTCATCAGGGAGAAATTGCATGAACTTTTCTAGCTCATCGTAATGAGCTCTAAGCTTGAAGGACACAGTGTTCCTAAAAATTGTGCAAAAACACCTTATCTTAGTTCCCTTGGAAAGCTCTTCACAAAGTGACTGAGGACAGAGATAACGTAAGAGTAGATCTACACCTCTCAGCCGGAGAAGATGCAGACGCAATACAAATTGCAGAAAATTTTAGAAATACAGTCACCCTGAAACTGCTAGAGCATGGTTTATCATCTAGGGGTGGCATAGTAGTTTGTGATTGAGGCACACGAATCAAACAGAACAAAGGTATTTTATTTCGTGGGTTACATTTCCAGCAGCAAATGCAAGAACAAAAAACATTTCACTCCTACACAGAAGGAGATGCACCAGCGGAATACTGTCCGTTTGAGGACATTGAGGTTCCGCTCACGTACCAGGAACACATACTGGTTTAAAGGCGCCCTACCCCACATAAGAAGAAGAGTAAGACTAGGCCTGCACGGAAGAGAAGGGGCAACATGGCCGATATTAGCGGCCTACACACCACATCCTGACATTGGAACAATGCCACCAGGAGACTTACTCATACAACAAAGATTTAATTATAATCTATAAGAACTTGACACGAAATTCGTCATGAGGACACAGTCCAACCAGCAATAGTTGCAACTAATGGAACTCAATTTCAGGGTACAGCAACTATAATCACACCCCAAACATTAAACGCGGTGATGGGAAAAATGCCCACAACAGGTGAACAAATACCATTCTGGGTAGCTCAGAAAATAACTCTGCTAGAGGCAGTATTCCCGAATACTACCACGTATGAAAAACACAGAATGCTAACAATCTGCTTGCCCATAGGGCTAACACCACAATTGGAGGATTGTACCACTTGGGGTACAGTCTTTGCTGCCATTTATACCAGAACTCATGGTATTCCGTCATTAGCAGTAGTACCTGAGTTATTGAGACAAATACAAAATGAGTACGGAGCAGAGCCTGCCCTAAACTTAGGGATGAAGTTACTAGGTAACTATGACCAGGTATCAGCCATAATATTAGCTAATATTAAAGGGGAAGCAGCTTCAGTGGCTATCCGCAAACGCCTAAGGGAGTTCAGTCCTTTAGATCAGGAACATGAACTACCCAAAATAACTGAAACTGCGTATGCAGAATTAGACAGACAGTTTGGGTGGGAAAGCTTTAAAACCACAACTGATGGGTAGTCCTGAAAAGGACACTTCTAAGCAGACACCAGCTTCAACAAAGAAGAAGTGGGACAATAAATTTGTTTTTAAAAAAATCATTAAAGGAAACCGATCTCAATCCAGAGGTAGATCTCCACAGGAGCCCTCCGAAAAGAGGTATAACCTTAGGAATAGGAATAATATTAGGAAACCTGACCGGTATCAGGATACTGATACACGTTCCCCTCGTTCCTTTCAGGGTTCATCGAAAAACTCCGAGAGGGAAGGACGGTCAGAAAGACGAGAAGAGCGTATCAAGTCCAGAGACAAGCAGCACGCTTAAGATTGGTTTTTCTTCTTTTTTAGAAGTGCAAAGCAAAAGAAACAGTTCAAAAAGAAGAAGGTTGCAGGTCTAAAGATCAGACATGCCCAGAATTCTGAGGACTCTACTACTGAACAGGGAATGGGCTCCGACGATGCTAGACAGTGCAGCAGAAGTAACAATAGCTCGACAGAACCTGAAGGAATTTCTGGTGACAGCAGACTTGAATGATTATATCACGGTAGACACACCCAATACTAGGGTAAGTGTCCCACAAAGTATATGAAATAACGCTCCAAATGGAGGGGGACAAATGCAGAACGGTGAGAGGTCTCTTTTGGGAGAACTGGACGTTTGGCTATGATATCTTATTAGCTGAACAAGATTGGCCGCCAGCATTCGGCATGGATTGCCCTAAAGGAGAAACAGTATTTCTTACGGCATTCTCAGACCATATTCCCAGGCATTTACAACACATATGCGCAGGAGTGGGCTGTAGCCCAGGCTCCAGCATTATACAAAAACCATGTTGGATGGGATGAGGATTCAACCCACCACATAATTTGTTTAAAAAAAACTCCGACTGCACAGAGGCAGTATCCAATAAAGCAAGAAGCTAAAAAACAGGTCAGGGAGATCTTAGATCAACTTGAATACCAGAGGGTGATTGAAACTTGCACCTCACCAATTAACAATCCTTTGTTTCCGGTCATGAAACCTGACAATTCATATCATTTAGTTTTAGATTATAGACATTTAAACACTTGCATTAAGACATTTGCAGTCAAAAATGCACAGTGCCGCATTAATGAATTAATTAATGAATAACAAGCGTAAAAAATAAAAAACACTTGATTTCTCAAATGGATTTTTCTGCCAAAATATAGCGCCTGAAGCACAAGTTACTAACTTGTGTAACGATATATCAGTAAGAGACAGTAGTTAGTGACAGATTCCTTACCTTAGAATATCCCCAGGCGTCAGGCTGGATCCGGAAAGTTTTTGCGTAGCAGTACCCTTGCGCGTCGGTAGGCGGCGTCGTGCGGCTCCGCGTCAGTCGTCGGCGTCGTGATCGCCGGGATGACGTCGCGGGCAGTACTTGGACGCCGCCCCTGCGCGCTGACGTCAGTTCTGTACACGACTTTCCGCGCCAGGAACGCAGAGCCATGCAAGAAGCTGACATAGGTGTCTGAAAAATACTAGGGCCCTGAAAGGGATGTCCTTAACCCTAGAAATCAGTTAGCAGAACGGGGAGGATGGGTGGGGCGGTAAGGAATCTGTCACTAACTACTGTCTCTTACAGATATATCGTTACACAAGTTAGTAACTTGTGCATCTGAAAGAGACACGTTAGTGACAGATTCCTTACCTTAGAAAAGATACCCCAGCAATACCAACCCCGGTGGTGGGTCTGCGAACAAAGATCAGACAAGGAAGTCCTGGAGGACAGAACGGCCAACGAAGCAGTCCCTCCGGACCTGACTGTCAAGGCAGTAATGTTTTGTAAACGTGTGCAGCGAGGCCCACGTAGCTGCCTGACAGATAACCGGCAGCGGAACACCGCGGCACAAGGCCGTGGTAGCAGCCGTTGCCCTGGTGGAATGGGCACGCAGCCCAACAGGAGGCTCCTTCTTAGCCAAAGAATAGCAGGTCTTGATGCACAAGGTAACCCAGCGGGAGATGGTTAGTTTGTGCACCGCCCGACCTTTTTTGGCGCCCACGTAGCCAACAAAGAGCTGGTCATCCACCCGGAAGTGTTTTGTGCGGTCGATATAGAAGGAGCGCGCACGTTTTGGGTCCAGACGGTGGAGCCTCTCTTCCTCTCTGGAAGGATGCGAAGGCGGAAAGAAGGTAGGCAAAGTGATGGTCTGCCCAATGTGGAAGGCAGTAACCACCTTTGGCAAGAAGGACGGACGCGTCCGAAGAACAACCTTGTCTGGATGAAGAGACAGAAAGGGAGGTTTGCAAGATAGAGCCTGGAGCTCACTCACCCGCCGAGCGGAGGTGATGGCCACCAGAAAGGCTGTCTTCAGAGTGAGAAGACAAAGAGGACAGTTATGTAGAGGCTCAAAGGGAGCGCACATTAAAAAGGTAAGAACCAAGTTCAAGTCCCACTGAGGCATCACAAACGGAACAGGAGGGAAGAGGTGTGTAATGCCTTTTAAGAACCTGTTAACAGGGGACTTGAAAAGGGAGGGCTGATCAGGGAGCCTGAGGAAGGCCGAGATAGCACAAAGATAACCCTTGATGGTACCCAGGGCAGAACCCTGTTGGGCCAGAGAAAGAAGCAACAGAAGGACCTCAGAAAGAGGGGCAGAAAAGGGATTCACAGCCTTTGCTGTGCACCATGCCACAAATTTGTTCCACCTGCAGGCGTATACCACCTTAGTGGAGGGACGCCTGGCTGCCAGAATCACATCACAAACTTCGGGAGGCAAGTCGAAAGGAATCAACTGCCGCCGCTCAATCTCCACGCAAGCAGGTGTAGACTGGACAGGTTCGGGTGGAGGACCGTCCCCTGCTGCTGCGACAGAAGATCCTCCCGAAGAGGCAGACGGATCGGGGGATCTACGCTCATACTGAGTAGCTCGGGATACCAAACTCTTCGAGCCCAGTCCGGAGCCACAAGGATGACTTGGGCCCGGTCGTGCCGAATCTTCTTCAACACTCTGGGTAGAAGTGGTATAGGCGGAAAGGCGTACAACAGACCGCAACTCCACTCGCGACGAAAAGCGCCGCCGAGAGAGTGCCGCCTTGGAAATTCCAACGCGCAGAACTGATGACATTGCGCGTTCTCTTCGGTGGCGAATAGATCTAACCAAGGCTCTCCCCATTGTAGAAAGAGTCCTTGCGCCACTTCCGAGTGAAGACGCCATTCGTGATCCATCATGCACCTGCGGCTGAGTTCGTCCGCCCTGGCGTTCAGGGAACCTGCCAGGTGTTGAACCATCAGGAACATGCCCTGATGTTCCAGCCATGTCCAGAGGCGCAGAGCCTCCTGACAGAGGGTCCACGACCCCAACCCGCCCTGTTTGTTGCAGTACCACATGGCGGTGGTGTTGTCTGTGAACACCTGCACTACCTTCCCTTTGACAGAGGGAAGGAATGCCTTGAGTGCAAGTCGGATCGCCCGGAGCTCCAGAAAGTTGATATGGAGCCGGGACTCCGCCGGAGACCAGAGGCCTCTGATCTGCGCCTCTCCCATGTGACCGCCCCATCCCAGAAGGGACGCGTCCGTCACAACTGTGTGCTCTGGCTGGGGAAGGGAGAGGGATCTGCCCATGACCCATTGCCGGTTCGAGAGCCACCACTGCAACTGTCTTGCAGTCCCCTCCGAGATCTGGACGTGATCGGACAGGTTGCCCTGGTGCTGCGCCCACTGGAACTTCAGGTCCCACTGCAGAGCCCGCATATGCCATCTGGCATGATTGACCAGCAGGATGCAGGAGGACATGAGGCCCAGCAGCCTCAGGGTCATCCGTACCGAAACCTAGGTTAAAGGCTGAAAGATTGGAATCATTGCCTGAATATCCCGGACTCGCCGTTCGGGAAGATAGGCCCGAAACTGCATCGTGTCCAGAACTGCTCCGATGAAAAGGAGCTGTGGAGAAGGAATCAGATGCGACTTCGGCACATTGATGGAGAACCCCAGCGAGTGCAGGAGTTCGGCCGTAGTCTGGAGGTGGGAGACGACTGCCTGGGACGAGCCCACCTTCAGCAGCCAGTCGTCGAGGTAGGGGAAGACTGAAACCTCTGCCCGGCGCAGATGAGCTGCGACCACCGCCATCACTTTCGTGAACACCCGAGGGGCACTGGTAAGGCCAAAGGGGAGCACGGTGAACTGAAAATGCTCGAGGCCTACCGTGAACCGAAGGTAACGCCGGTGGGCCGGCAGGACGGGGATGTGGAAATAGGCGTCCTGCAAGTCCAACGCTACCAACCAGTCTCCAGGGTCGAGGGCAGTCAAGACCTGAGCTAGGGTGAGCATCTTGAACTTCTCCTTCCGGAGGAAGCAATTGACGTTCCGGAGGTCCAAGATAGGACGCATGTCCTCCTTGTCCTTTTTGGGCACCAGGAAGTAGTGTGAGTAGCAACCACGTCCTACTTCTGGGGTCGGAACATGCTCGATGGCCCTCATGGCCAAGAGGGCCGGGACTTCCTTCTGCAGAAGTACCAAGTGATCCCCTGACATGCGGTGGAATTGAGGTGGCATGGCTGGGGGGGTGGTCTCGAAGGGGAGGGAGTAGCCCCTTCGGACAATGTCCAAGACCAACCTGTCCGAGGTGATGGGATGCCAGTGGTGAAGGTGATGGCGGACCCTGCCCCCTACTGGCGTGCTGTGCACCTGAAAGGAGGGACTAGGAGGGCTTGGAGGCCGCGGACGGGTTGGAGGTGGTGGCCTGACCCGCACGCTGGTTGCCCGAACCGCCACGGCGGTATCCACGTCCTCGGCCACGCGAAGACGCCTGCTGCGCGGGCCGGTGGCTGGGCTGCTGATGTGACTGGGCGCCCCTTCCGTGGCCACGATAGGGGCGAAAAGCAGAAGGTAGCGGAGGGCAAGTAGCAGAAAGGCCCAGGGACTTGGCAGTAGCCCGTGAGTCCTTAAAACGCTCCAACGCATGGTCTGCTTTGGAACCAAAAAGACAGACTCCATCAAAGGGCATGTCCATGAGTGTATTCTGGACATCACCCGAAAACCAGTGGTTCTCAGCCAGGCGTGGCGACGCAGCGCCACCGTCGTTGCAATAGATCTGCCCAGCGAGTCGGCGGTATCAAGGCCACAACGTATGGTGTATTTGGCCGCATCCTTCCTTCCGCAATGGCGCGGGTAAGCAGTGTCTGGACCTCCTCAGAACACTGGGGCAAAACAGTCGCCACCGAATCCCACAAGGAGTGGGTATATCGGCCCAAAAGACAAGCGGTGTTGATGGACTGCAAGCCAGCACTGGAGGAAGAAAAACCCTTCTTCCCAAATTGATCCAGGCGTTTGGATTCCCTATCCGGAGGGGCGGTAGGGAAGGCGGTTTGGGAAGAAACAAGGGGTCGCCCTGAGCTGGGCGATGGCGTCGGGACACGTTCCTATCCACAGGAGCCCCTGTGTTGGGCTTGGACCAGGGGCCCAAAAGAACGTCAGTTAGTGCATCGTTGAACGGCAGCACAGTCTCCAAGGAGGAGGCTGCTGGCTGAAGCACTTCTGTCAAGAGATTAGTCTTGACCGTCACCATAGGGAGTCGGAGATGTAAGGCTCCAGCTGCCCTACGCAACACCGTTGCAAAATTGGCTCCCTCCTCCGTAGCCACGGGAGGAGACAGCATGCCAGTGTCAGGGGAAGTATCTAGACCACTGGCATCCCCTAGTTCCTCTGCCCAGTCCTCATCATACTGACACTGTTGTGCCAGAGGGTCCTCAGACCCCTCCCAGTCCTCCTGGTCCTCCGGTTCAAAATAAGGAGGAGGGACATTTGGGACCTAAGGTCTCATCGGCGCCGGAACCGGCGTCGAGCGACGTCGGTCCGGCTCCATGTCCGGAGCCGGAGAGTACATGGGGACGACGCCGCCCGGAGCCCCGGGCGGCGTCAGGAACGGCACCGGAGACATCGGCGCCGGCGTGGTCAGGTCGACCGGCGTCGATGGGGGTTGCGGTACCACCGGAGCCGGGATCGAGGCCGGGGCCGGAGCCGGGACCGAGGCTGGAGGCACGAGCGACGCCGGGACCGGAGTCGTCGGCGACGCCGGGTCAACCCCATCAGGGCCCGCGGGGCCCGAAGGCGCACCGGAGGGACCTTGAGGCCCGAAGAGGCGGGCCATGGCTGACAGGAATTCCTGTACTTGGGCCGGATCCGCCCCCGAACCCGGGAAGGACTGGTATTGCGGGGGCGACTCCACAGGCATGTCCGGGGGCGGGGACGGTGCCGGGAGGGGCCTCAGCCGAGTCGCTAGACCGGCGAGGCGAAGTCCTAGAGCGATGATGCTTTTTGGACTTCTTGTGCTTACTTACCGGACGACGAAGACTTGGATCCCGACGACCGGCGAGGACTCCGCGACCGACCCCTCGACCTCTCCCGCGACTTGGTGTGGCGCGGAGCCGACTGCCGGGCCTCGAGGAGCTTTCGAGACCGCTCTCGCAAAGCTTTCAGGTTGAGGGACCGGCAGTCGGAACACGACTTAGTGTCGTGGTCTCGCCCGAGGCAGAAGAGACACTCCAGATGCGGGTCTGTGATGGACATCATCCGAGCACAGGCGTCGCAACGTTTAAAGCCGGGCATCCCTACGACACCTTGGAGTCGATTGAAGAAAACAGTGAAAAAATTCACCAAAAAAGTTAGTCAAAAAATGACTAGGGCACTGCTCTTCCCGGATCTGCGCTTGCTGGCGCGGAAAAAGAACTGACGTCAGCGCGCAGGGGCGGCGTCCAAGTACTGCCCGCGACGTCATCCCGGCGATCACGTCGCCGACGACGGACGGAGCCGCACGACGCCGTCTACCGACGCGCAAGGGTACTGCTACGCAAAAACTTTCCGGATCCAGCCTGACGCCTGGGGATATTCTAAGGTAAGGAATCTATCACTAACGTGTCTTTCAGATAGCAGGCATCTAACAGCATTCTCAGCGTTGGGGTCCCATTGTCAATTTTGTCGACTCCTCCAGGGGTAGAAGAACAGCCCGGGGTTGTTTTCGACCAGAGTAACTGAGTTACTTCAAAATCTGGATGAAGAGGCATTGTCCTATGTGGATGATATCTATCTAACGGACGATGACCTACAGGAGCACTTGAACAGAGTGAATACCATAATTATGAGATTTGCATCTGAAGGCTACAAATTCAACTTTAAAAAAAATCAAAAATTGCCCACCTCAGTGTCCTGTTTTTAGGATATAACCTCTCAAGTGAAAGAAAAAGCCTGGAGGCAATTTTTTTTTTAAAATGCGCGCTGCTCCAACCTCCAAAATCATTGAAAAATTTACAGTCAATTCTGGGATTCCTAAATTTTAGTAGAACATACATTTTGCATTACGCGCAAAGAGTAAAACCTTTCTACGATTTAATATAAGCTGATTTTTCAGTTAAAAATTGGACACAGGAACACAGATACACTTCGTTCCCTAAAAGCAGACATGATAGCTTCCAAACATTTACAGACACGCGTAAACGTACGCAACCTGGTGATCCGTATGGTTGCGGGACAATCTGGGCACACCTATCTAACATAAAATGAAGGGAAGATGGTATCAATTGCATACAAATCACATTTGTACACAAATGCCGAGATGCGAAGCGCATCTACAGAAAAGATTGACAGCGGTACAGACTGCTGTAGTGAAAGAAAGAGTACTGGCTCAGGGGAAACGAATAATAGTAGTGACTCTGGTTCCAGCCTTAGAGGCTGCGACAAAGGCAAGCGTTCCTTAAGCTAAAGCTTTACATCCGAGATGGATACAATGGGCTAATTCACTCACTGCATCAGATGTAGAATACAGGTACGACCCAAATTTAAAGACAAGCATTTCTGCAATACGAACAAGAATATCCTCTACCAAATTAAATAATGCCTCTGAATCAGTATGAATATATAATTTACACTGACGGATCTGCTCAACCGGCCTTAGGAAGTAAGCAATATAGCGCAGCATGCGCAATCGTTAAAGGTCGCATGCGGAATGGGAAATTCCACCCAAGTTGCACAAAAACGCAATCTCTAGGAGACTGCACGGCACAGCTGGCAGAGTTAAAAGCGCTGATACAGGTACTGGTAAACCCGGATCGAGAATTCCCCACACTAATTGTGTGCGATTCCTTTTACTGTGTGCAGTCATAATGAATATTTACAGCACTGGGTTCAAAGATGCAAAAGGTGGCACAATTAAGCATAAAATGCTATGGGAACAGGTAGTGTAGTTGAAGAACAAGGTACTTACCTTCGGTAACGATATATCTGTAAGAAACATAGGTTAGTTTTAGATTACTTACCTTAGAATCTCCCCCAGGCATCAGACTTATTCCAGAAAGTTTGTCAGCAGTACCCCTTCCGTCGTCAGCGTTGTCGTGGTCGTGGAAGTTACTTAGACGCCGCCCTCGCACGCTGACGTCAGTTCTGTACACGACTTTCCGCGCCAGAAGCGCAGAGCCATGCAAGACACTGACCACTTGTGCACAAAACTAGGGCCCTGAAAGGATGTCCTTAACCCTAGAAGTCAGTTCGCAGAACGGGGAGGATGGGTGGGGCGGTAAGGAATCTGTAACTAACCTATGTTTCTTACAGATATATCGTAACTGAAGGTAAGTAACTTGTTCATCTGAAAGAAACAGTTAGTTATAGATTCCTTATCTTAGAATAGATACCCCAGCAATACCAACCCCGGAGGTGGGCCTGCGAACCAAGTTCACACCAGAAAGTCCTGGAGAACAGAACGGCCAAACAAGCAGTCTCTCCGGACTCGATTGTCCAGGCAGTAGTGTCTCGTAAACGTGTGCAACGATGCCCACGCGGCTGCCTGACAGATCTCATTCATGGGGACTCCTCGTCCCAAAGCAGTAGTAGCTGCCGTCGCCCTGGTGGAATGGGCGCGCAGCCCCACTGGAGGCTCCTTTTTAGCCAAAGAATAGCAGGCTTTGATGCACAGAACGACCCACCTGGAAATGGTCAGTTTGTGCACGGCCCGACCTTTCTTAGCGCCCAGGTACCCAACAAAGAGCTGGTCATCCACCCGCAATTATTTTGTGTGATCTAAGTAGAAAGAAAGTGCACGTTTTGGATCCAGACGGTGGAGCCTCTCTTCCTCTTTCGAAGGATGCGGAAAGAAGGTGGGCAAAGTGATAGTTTGGCCAATGTGGAAAGAAGTAACCACCTTGGGAAGGAAGGAAGGTCTAGTTCTCAGGACGACCTTGTCCAGATGGATAGCCAGAAAGGGAGGCTTAGAAGAAAGAGCTTGGAGCTCACTCACCCTGCGAGCAGAGGTGATGGCCACCAGAAAGGCAGTTTTCAGAGTTAAAAGCCTGAGAGGGTAATTATGAAGCGGCTCAAAGGGAGCGCACATAAGAAATGTAAGAACCAAGTTAAAGTCCCACTGGGGCATTACGAAGGGAACAGGAGGAAAAAGAGGAGTAATGCCCTTAAGAAATCTATTTACAACAGGGGACTTGAAAAGAGAAGGCTGATCAGGAAGCCTAAGAAAGGCCGAAATGGCCGAGAGGTCGCCTTTAATAGTGCCCAGAGAGCAGAGCCCTGCTGGGCCAAAGAGGAGGAACAAGAGAAGATCAGAAAGAGGAGCAGAAAGGGGATCCACAGCCTTTGCTGTGCACCATGCTACAAATTTATTCCATCTGCAGGTGTATACCGTCTTAATGGAGGGACGCCTGTCTGCCAAGATTACATCACAGACTACAGGAGGCAGGTCAAACTAAGTCAACTGCCGCCACTCAATCTCCACGCAAGGAGGTGGAGGCTGGACAGGTTCGGGTGGAGGACCGTCCCCTGCTGCTGCGACAGAAGATCCTCCCGAAGAGGCAGTCTGATCCGAGGATCGATGGCCATGTTGAGCAGCTCGGGATACCAGACTCTTCATGCCCAATCCGGAGCCACAAGAATGACTTGGGCCCGGTCGCGCTTCATCTTCAGCACTCTGGGCAGTAGTGGTATAGGCGGAAAGGTGTATAGAAGACCGCAACTCCACTCGCAACGAAAAGCGTCGCCGAGCGAGCACCACCTTGGAAATTCCAACGAGCAGAACTGCTGACATTGCGCGTTCTCTTCGGTGGCGAATAGATCTAACCAAGGCTCTCCCCACTGCTGAAAGAGACCTTGCACCACCTCAGAGTGAAGACGCCATTCGTGATCCATCATGCACCTGCGGCCGAGGTCTTCCGCCCTGGCGTTCAGTGAACCTGCCAGGTGTTGAACCACCAGGAATATGCCCAAGTCCAGCCAAGTCCAGAGGCGAAGAGCCTCCTGACGCAGAGTCCACGACCCCACCACGCCTTGTTTGTTGCAGTAGCACATGGCGGTGGTGTTGTCTGTGAACACCTGCACTACTCTTCCCCGTACAAAGGGAAGGAATGCCTTGAGTGCAAGACGGATCGCCCGAAGCTCCAGAAGGTTGATGTGGAGCCCGGACTCCGCCGGAGACCAGAGGCCTCTGATCTCCGCCTCTCCCATGTGGCCGCCCCATCCCAGAAGGGATGCGTCTATCACTACTGTATGATCTGGTTGGGGAAGGGAGAGGGATCTGGCGTTGACCCAATCCTGGTTCGTGAGCCACCACTGCAATTGTCGTGCAGTGCCCTCCGAGATCTGGACGTAATCGGACAGATTCCCCATAAACTGCGCCCACTGGAACTTCAGGTCCCACTGCAGAGCCCGCATATGCCACCTGGCATGATCGACCAGCAGGAGGCCTTGAGGCCCAGCAGCCTCAGGGTCATCCGAACTGAAAGCCGGGAAAGGGGCAGAAAGATCGGAATCATAGCCCGAATATCCTGGACTCGCTGTTCGGGAGGATAAACCCGAAACAGCGTCGTGTCCAGAACCGCTCCGATGAAGAGGAGCTTCTGAGAGGGAATCAGGTGTGACTTCAGCACATTGATGGAGAACCCCAGCGAATGCATGAGGTCGGCCGTAGTCTGGAGGTGGGAAACGACAGCTTGGGGCGAGCCCGCCTTTAACAGCCAGTCGTCGAGATAGGGGAAGACTGGAACCCCTGATCTGCGCAGATGAGCTGCGACCACCGCCATCACTTTCGTGAACACCAGAGGGGTGCTGGTAAGGCCAAAGGGGGGCGCTGGTAAGGCCAAAGGGGAGCACGGCAAACTGAAAATGCTCGTGGCCTACCGTGAACCGCAGGTAACGCCGGTGGGCCGGCAGGACGGGGATGTTAAAGTAATCGTCCTGCAAGTCCAACGCTACCATCCAGTCTCCAGGGTCGAGGGCAGACGAGACCTGAGCGAGCGTCAACATTTTTAACTTCTCCTTCCGGAGAAAGCGGTTGATGTTCCTGAGATCCAAGATAGGACGCAGGCCTTTGTCCTTCTTGGGCACCAGAAAGTAGTGGAAATAACCACGACCTACTTCTGGGACAGAAACGCACTCTATGGCACCCTTGGCCAAGAGTGACGAAACTTCCTGTAGGAGAAGGGCCAGGTGATCCTTCGACATGCGATGGGACTGAGGTGGCATGGATGGAGGGGTAGTCTCTAAGGGGAGGGAGTAGCCCCTTCGGACTATTTGCAAAACCCACCTGTCCGACGTGATGGTGCGCCAGTGGGGGAGGTGATGGCGGATCCTGCCGCCCAATGGCGTTTTGTGGCCCTGAAATGTCGGACTAGGAAGGTCTGGAGGCTGCTGCAGAGGGGGCAGTGGTAGACTGGCCCGCTCGCTGGCCCCCAGAACCATGCCAGTGGTTCCCACGTCGCCGGCCGCGCTGAGACTGTACAGCTTGCGCCGGCCTGTGGCTCTGGGCGGGACGTAGTGGGGCACCCCTTCCGTAGCCACGAAAGGGGCGAAAGGCAGACTGCGCAGGGCGGGTGGTGGAGAGGCCCAAGGACCTGGATGTAGCCCGCGAGTCATTAAAGCGCTCCAGCGCGTTGTCTGCCTTGTTGCCGAAAAGGCGACGGCAATCAAAAGGCATGTCCAGAAGGGTGGATTGGACATCCCCGGAAAAACCAGTCTACCTCAGCCAGGCGTAGCGTCGAAGGGCTACTGACGTTGAAATCGTCCTGCCAAGTGCGTCTGCGGTATCCAGCCCACAGCGGATGGTAAACTTAACTGCGTCTCTCCCCTCGGCAACGGCACGGGAGAGCGTGGCCCGGGCCTCCTCCGGGCACTGAGGCAACCCCTGCGCCACCGTATCCCACACAGAGTGGGTATAACTGCCCAACAGACATGCAGTGTTTACCGACCGCAGTCCCAAGCTGGCGGAAGAAAATATTTTCTTTCCAAGGTGGTCCAGCTTTTTGGATTCCCTTTACTGAGGTGCGGTAGGGAAGGTGCCCTTGGACGTAGAGGCTTGGACTACCAAGCTCTCAGGGATGGGGTGTTGGGAGAGGAAAGTGGGGTCGCCTGGGGCCGGGCCTGGACTAAGTGCCCAAAAGGATGTCCGTAAGGGCTTCATTAAACAGAAGCAGGGGCTCTGAAGAGCTCGCCGCCGGCTGAAGCACCTCTGTCAGTAGGTTAGTCCTGACTGCCACCGTAGGAAGCTAGAGGTTGAGAGCCTCGGCCACCCTGCGCAACACCACGACGCAACCTCCTCCGTAGCCATGGTAGGAGGAGACAACATGCCTAGGTCTGGGGAGGTATCCAGACCACTTTCTTCCCTCCCTCAGTTCCTCTCTCCAGTCCGGATTATACTCCAACTGGTCAGTCAAAGGGTCACCAGACCCCTCCCAGTCTTCCTCACCCTCTTCTGGCTGCCAATCAGGGTGAAATTAGCCAGGGTGGAACACAGGGATAAAAGTACCCATCGACGTCGGCCGACACTGGTCCGACTCCCGGTCCACGTTGAGCTGGGAGCCGCGGTAGACGCTGGCTGGGGGTCCAGCCAGCTTCGGCTGCGAACGTGGTGCCGGTGGAGTCTGCGCCGGTGGAGGTGTAATGAGGTCGACCTGCGCCGATCCGGATCCAGGCCTAGATCCAAGGGGGCCTTGCGGTGGCGAGGCCGAAGCAGCCGAAGGCCTAGGGCCCCAGCCGAGTCTGCGGGGCCCGAAGACGCTCTGGCGGAGACTGGCTGCCCAAAGATGGCGTGCATCGCTTCGTAAAATGAAAAAACTGGGCAGGGGTCGCTCTCGGTCAGGGAGTTAAGGCCGGAGTCGACCCTGAAGGCTCCGCACCCGGAGCCGCGGGAGTGGCACCACCCGCACCCTGCGTCGCGTCGGCCGACGGACGAGGGGAAGTCGAAGAGCGACAATGCTTCTTTAACTTCTTCTTGTGCTTTGACTTACCTGACCCAGAGTGCTAAGACTTAGAAGAGGAGTGATGACTCCGCGATCGGTCCCTCGACCTCCCACGCGACCGGGAGCGACGAGGAGCAGACTGCCAGGCCTAGAGGAGCTTTCGGGACCGCTCCCGCAAAGACTTCGGGGCCATGGTTCGACAGTCGGAGCACAACTTGGGGTCATGGTCGCGCTCCAGGCAGAAGAGGCACACGCGGTACGGATCAGTCACCGACATCATTCGGGAACAGAAACCGCAGGCCTTAAAACCAGGCATCCCTCGTGCACCAGGAGTCGGATAATGACTCGAAACGAAGTCAACAAAAGTCACAAAAACTCAGTCAAATAATGACTGGGGGTACCGCTCTTCCCGGATATGCGCTTGATGGCGTGGAAAAAGAAAGAACTGATGTCAGCGCGCGAGGGCGGCGTCTAACTTCCGCAATGTCATCCCGGCGGCTACGACGCAGACGACAGACGCGGAGTCGACCGATGCCACCTTCAGACGCGCAGGGGTACTGCTGATGAAAAAACTTTCCAGATCCAGTCTGATGCCTGGGCAAGATTCTAAGGTAAGGAATCTATAACTAACTTTCTTTCAGATAACCGAACTACCGAGGGCTCACGTGATACATAAACTGAGTCATCAGCGTGATGGCGTTCACGTTGAAGGGAATTCATTGGCTGACGAAGCGGCAAAGGGGGCTGTAGGCACGGCTTCCGTAGCTGCAATCACTCGTTTTAAAACGAGAATAGACGGTGAGATTATGGTAGCTATCAATGCTTGTCGCAAAAACAGCAGAGCAGTACCAAAAAAGTTTCCACTCAAGTACTCCTACAAGTTAGATGCCAATAACATTCCATTTGCTCAGATTCCTGGAGTGGGGGATAGAGTAATTCCAAACATGGATCGTAGGTTAGTTTTATTTCTAGCAGCACACGAAGAGATAGGTTCTGCACATGCAGGAGTTACGGCAACGGTTTCTTTGTTGAAACAACGCTACTGGTGGCCTGGGTGAACAAAGCAGAGCAAAGACTTAGTCTTAAAGTGCGATATGTCAACAGGTAAACGGGGCCACCATAGCACGCCGAGCGCAAATCCCATTATTAGACAGCATCAGACCGTCCATTTGCTTGCGTCCTGCTCAAGATTCCTATGGGTGTGGCCCCAACACTCGGCTGACGCTCGGACTGTTATAAAAGATTTGCGAGTCTTTATAGGGACATACGCAATTGGAACATTACATTCTGACCAGGGCCCTGCGTTTAGCTCTAGGGCTTACAAGGAGGCCATGCGAGGAATGGGTGTAGCATTGCGGTACTCATCTCCGTACCAACCCGAGGGATATTCGGTTGTGGAGAGAAAAAAAACAGGACTTAAAATAATCTTTAACAGCTAGAGTATTAGGCACGGGTGAAAGTTGGGTAAAACATCTGTATGGAGTCCAGCGAGCTTTGAACAACATGCCAAGAAATTCTCCAAGGGGGTCACTCCATATGAGGTCCTATTTGGGACAAGAATGTGGGTACCTGATCTGGATTGTGAAGGCGCAGTGGCCGATGAAAAACCTTTTGACATCCATGATAGTTTGGCTGTTTTACAGGATCTAAATGAATCCAGGACACAAAAAAGTAATGTCCACCTGAAGCAGACCGCCACTGGTGAAGTCAAATCAGTCACGGAAAGACCTATCTGGAGCCCAAAAGTCGGGGATCTGGTCAGAGAAAAGATAGCGGACAATAAAGAATTTGGGCCATCATACAGAAAGCCTGTACCGGTCCTAGCAATTGAAGGAACAAGAACTGTACTTTTACCGCTTCTTGCAGGAAAAAAGGAGAAAAGATTTGTCTCAATCGACCTAATCAAACCACACTATGTGGCCGATACTGAGTAGTAGGCCACGTGGACTCCAAAGTAGCAGACGCCCTCCTCTCGCTACAATCCAAGAAGTTCAAATGATAAAGACTAATCACGTTCGAAGAGTCCCCTGCACGGAATGAAGGACTATGCAACAATGCTATGGAACTCGTTCCTCTTGAACCTGAAGTTCAATTTCAAAATCACTCTCAAAATGAAAGAACTCGCTATTCGACCAAATACAGATGTTTACATCAACATGCCTCAACGAGAGCAAACTATGATTCCTACAAATCCTGATGCAATACCAACAATTGATCGAACTGCTTCTGGCTACTTCATAAACTTTGATACGTTTTCTTTGGATCCAAGCGAACCGGAAATGAAGCCAGCCAAAAAATCACGCAAGCAGCAAGTAAAAGACTTTCTGAACTTTCTTAAAAAGACTTACCTGGTTTCACCTTGGGTAGAACTATGGGTAATCACCGGGATACTTTTCTTTCTTTTCTGGGTAGGCTTAGTAATAGTTTTTAGCATGCTTGTTAATGGAAGATACCTTCAACAAAGCTCTGCAACCCAAAAGGTGCACTTGTATTTAAAACCACACCTATCATCTCATCGAGAACAAAGACTTGTCATCAGTGAACAATACAGCAGCTCCTATACCTGATGGTATAGTTTGGGACAAGGTTGATTTTGATATATTTGGTCCGACCGAAATTTTAAGAATTCCTCATTTATTTAAAATATCGTTGAGTAATGTTACTCAAGTACATTTTCCGATGATTGGGATTTTGAAACTGTTAATAACATGTCTGATTTGGAAAAATAAGCTGCATTTTCTAATAGTGAAACATTGGAAAGCACATCAGATTTCGAAAGTATGTATTGTTATCAACATTATGGTCATCACTTTCTGCATAAATCTGCAAATCCTAGACCTGTGTTCACATGCCACCAGTGGGAACATTGTCCAACACCGCCGAAGGGCAGTTCAAAAACATTTACACAAAAGTATCCATATTTTTCAGGGTTTAATATATCTGACCCAGCCTCATATTACTATAAGGTTGCACCAACATCAGCACAGAAAAATATGTTGACAAACAGATTTACTCTGCTTCCTTTATTGCCCAGTTGTCTGAACAAGGTTTCGACTTCTGGAAAGACACCATAGACTTAAAATCAGACTGGGGTACTAGAGAATGGCAAGTTCAGGGAACAGAATCTTTGTTTAGAGCATGCCTCATCCCTCAACAAATCATGTTTTTGAACGAGAGTGCAACAGTCGTCTTGCCTTGGACTAGCCAAGAACAAAGACTTGAATACACCTCTGCTGCCGACTCAATCACACACCGAGGGTAACATAACATCACAGGAAGAGATTACAGTAGATGACATACAATACAACAGATCAGACCCAGATTGGAAAAAATGGTTGATTAGGCCCACAGATCGATAGTTGTCAGGCAAGATTCATGGGTAAAACCGAAGGGTTTAGTATCGATAGGCCAGATCCACGTTATGTACAGAGACAACATCCTGGGTCTTGATTGGCTAAAAACCTCAACACTCACACAGGTGAAACAACACTTATCCTTACTGTCACAGGATGTGGACCTCAGGGATTTTTTATTGGGTCCCAGGCAACCACGTCAGAAACGTTTCTATTATGCTGTCTATAATGAAATATGGAAAATATCACAACAAGAGGCCGCAGAGAGGTTACGTGAAATAGACCGTATACATCTAGAAAAATCTCTAGCAGTGGTAGACAATGGGTTAACTACATTGACCTCCAGGATATATTCCTTAGGCAACATTGTATCTTCTGCGATAGACATACTAGAACAAGATTTGGCCATATTACAACACGGGCAATCACAGTTACGTTCTATTATGTCATTAAGCTGGATGCTGCAATCTTTGCGTGCAGGCTACATGCCTTGGTGTTATATCAACAGTACGTCTGTTTTCTGAATACAATCTAACAGATAAACAGATAGAAATGGCACAAAGGGGAGCAAAATACACAATGCTGCGTATCGAAAAACTGGCTAGATTAGCATTTACAGTGGCAGAATCACCGTCCACAGAATGGCTAATCCATGGCCACATAACTCTACCGGTCACTACTTTTCAGTTTCAGTATTGCCTTGAAGAAAAGCAAGTAGGCAGATATGACGAAATGGGTAAGGAATACATTAAGGAATCATGGGTATTACAATACAGATTTCAATGCCGGAGCGGGTATCGAGAAATGTTTGAGCGGTACCAACTGTGAGAACGCTTTAAGTGGATCGCTCATATGCCAGGATATAATGCTGCACGGGGCTTGTAATGGTTCTGTAGCGAACCTATCCTGCCATTTGAGGGGTGCCCCAGATGCAGTGATTGCTCCAGCATTCAGGCTACTTTCGAATGCGAGTTACCTGATGCTGAACAGTCAAGGCTGCTGTGGAATGCTCCCGGGCATCGCATATCTGGTAACCGGGAGCTCCAGGGTTACTTGTATGCAAGTATGGTTTCCACCGACACATACAGTCAGGGAGGCGCCTTTATGGCCTTCACTGAATGTTTCTTTAATACTCTAAGCAGAATGAAAGCCATGCTTCTACAGAAGTCTGTGCCCTTAACCTCTGCCCAAGAGACTTTTGATCTCCAGATCGCAAGGTCTTCGGCAGAGATACAGGCGCTCATTCACACAAACTGCCCTTTCCATTTAGCAGAAATGGTAAATCGTATCTTTAACATGTCTGATACGACAGGCATGGTCCACCTATTTAAGACCATAGGTTCTGGACTTCTGAGCACCTTTTAGACGGTACTTTGAGTTATACCAAACTTCATTCATTCCGTATTCAGAAGCATCTTTGGAGGACTTCCGCTGATCCTGTTTCCAATAGCAGGAATCCTGATTGTTATTTTTCTGATACGCAATGGATGTCTCAGTCACCAAGGAGATGGAAAAAGCACTCCTAGAGCGCAAGTACAGTGATCGCATGGTACAACATCTGGGCACGCCTCGTCTAAGAGAACTAAGTGCATCTTGGTTCTTGTCATTTCGACCAGTCTGGATGGAATGCATCTTACCTGTCCTCCGACGCCTGTTTTGCGGAGAAGAATGCGTGTTAGACCTTTGTTTGACACTCCAGTCGTGTGCGCAACGGGACGTGAATGGTCTACTGGACCCGATAACGGCCCATGTTCTGCAGTGTCCCCAGCTTATTCCAATTTTGATGGCGGCATTCCTTCAGCCCCCGCAGGTAGTAACTGCACCTGTTGGTATGAACACCGGCTCCTCCACTGACACCCAGGCTTTGGACAGCACACAGGCTGTCACAGCACCGGCTGCGGACAGCATGGATAATCATCTGTGCTCAATTGACATTCTGAGAGAGGTGTTACAGGGGCAGTCTACTGCGGAAGCAAGCAATGGAAATGTTGCGTCTACCAGCTAGGACACACATTTGACTCATTTGGCTCGTCGTGTGCTGGTAAGAAATTCGCCCTTTTTTAAACAAGCTCAAATTTGGAACTATGAAACTAAAATGACATTCCTTTTATTTTTTGGGCATACATGGCTTTATAATGCTTATAGTGATTCGGACTATAAAAACGGACATTTTAGAGCTAGGGCTTGCAAATTTATTTGTAAGCATTTTTACGTTTAGAAAAAAAATTAGAAGTTTTTAAACATTTTAGCTAAAGAGATGTTTTATAAACTTTGTGCATACCACTATCTAGTTATGCTGGTAGTACAGTAATAAGTTACATATGTCATCCAGTTGGAAGAGGAGTGGCTGTTATATTCCATATAGGTACCCTATATAGGCGCAGGTAACATTGCAACCTTTCACCTATATTCTTCCCTACATTTCATACATAACGGTTCTTAGGCACTGACCTTTTACCCAGATATGACACTGCATTCACAACGCGGGTTTCTCATACATTTTGCATGAGGCTTCTTGGAAGCACAGCAGGTCTAACAGTAGGATTACCATCTCCTGTATAATATCTCTGTATAAAGTTCAGGCCCAACGTCATCCTTTAGGCCGACACAGTAACAAAGCAAGGTAGGACCCCTGGGGAGACCTATGGGTATATATACAGCACATCTTGCTTAGGAAGATAGAGGAGACGGTGACTTCCCAGCTGACACACTGACCAGAGACGCGGAGGTTCCTGCATGCAGACGCTCCACCTAGCAGTGGTCTAACATCCCTCGCGGGGTGTCCAACTCGAGACCAGGACGGGGTCCCATATTCTCTCATTCTCAGGTAATGGGGTTGACTAGATCCTAGAGGGATTCTTGGCATAACACCTACACAGATGCTAGGTACATTTAGGTACATCTAGTTAGGGAGACATCGTAGGAGTAAGCACTTGTTTTCATGTGTTTTAAGTACATGTATGTATTCATAATTTCTGCACGATGGTAGAACTTTACCATGCCTTTACTTTCATGTTATTGCTAATCATATATCTCAAGACTGTTTACCTGCAAAACGATAACCCTATGTTCAAGGCATGTGAGCTGTAGATTGCATACTCTGCATAGCTCGCCATCTAGTGTTGGATCCAGATGTTTGCACTTTGTTTTTCTTCGAAGAAGTCTTTTACAGTCACAAGATAGGTGACTCCTCCTTTCGGTGATAGTGCGCATGGGCATCGACTCCATTGTTAGATTGTTTTTTTCCGCCATCGGGTTCGGACGTGAATTACTGCGCTCCGGTTCGACACCGTTCCTTCGGTTTCCCTCGGTGCGCAAGACACTCACCCTCGACGGTATTGTTTCCGATCGAGTTTCCCTTTCTATCGCGTATCGTATTAAAACTATCTTTTGATTGGAAAGCTTGTGGAAGGCCGTCGGGCCTACGCGCGTCGGGCTGACCCGCAGTCGATGGAACGAACTCCCTTCAAATTCTGCCCTCGGTGGCACACGAAATACCCGCGTACCGATTCACACGATGTGCGTAACCTGCGTTTGTCTCCCGAACAGAGAACAGGACTGCAATGCGTGCCAGGCTTTGCGCTCCATGAAAACACTTCGCGACCGTCGGGCTCGACGTCGCGACATGCAGAGCCAGCACACAAGCTCCATTCCGGACATCTTCGGGCAACAATCGGACGAAGAGGTAATGGGAATTGAGGAGGAGCAGGCGCCGATCCCCATCTCAGAGCTCGACTGACCAAGAGGGAGGCATCCCACATGGACAACGTACTGCGAGTACAGATCCCCCCCCTCGTCCCAAGATCCAACTCCACATAAAAAGTAGGCTCCGGTCCAGCCGGTGCCCTCCTCCCCGGTCGGCACCGAGACCACGCTACCAACGCCCCGCATTCTGCCTCGGCACCGAAGCCTACTAAAAAGCCTTCCGGCTCCGAAAAGACTCACCCCAAATAGAGCTCCAAGCCCAGACCTTCGGGGTCAAAACACAAGTCCGGCTCCGACCCACACCATTCGGCACGAAACACTTTGGATCCAAAGACCCCAACGCCTAAGACTCTGGCACCGAAACTTTCGGCACCGAAACAGTCAGATGTGCCGAAATCACCAAAAAAGCACAGTTTCGACGCTTCGATCGACAAACCGGATCCGAAACAAAGTGTTGTATATTAGCCCTCAGACTGGCCACATCACCACTAAAGTGACTTTAAAAAGGACTGATACAGAAGAGGAATATCCCATTCCTTTGAAGAGAACTGTTGGAACTAATCATTCCCCTCCTACTCTTCCTCTTCCATCACCTCCTTCCCCTCGTTTTCAACCAATTTCACTTGAACATTCACCACCACATACACCTGACAGCCAGGATGATGGGGATGGCAATGGGGATGAGGATCAGCCACTACAAGACCCATGTGACGACTACAACACCAATTTGTCCGCAGGCAATGATCCCGACTTGTACCCTAACAAGCCCTCTCCACCGGATGACAGTGTAGGCTACATTGAATTACTGGGTAGAGCTGCCAACCACCATAGGTTACAGCTACATAAAGAATCCCTAGAAGAGGATTTCCTCTTTGAAACACTTAGTAGCACGCAAAAGTCATCACACACACTACCCATGCTCAAAGGGATGATCAGGCATGTAATTGACATCTTCAACGACCCCGTCAGGCCTCGTATTCTTACCCCCAGGGTAGATAAATACAAGCCAACACCATCGGACTCAGTCTATATAAGGGGACAATTACCATTATACTCCTTGGTTGTGTCCAATGCAAGGAAAAGAGCCAACTCCCAAACTACAGGAGATGCTCCACCCCCGGATGAAGAATCCAAACTTATAGATGCTTCGGGGAAAAGGGTGGCCTATCAGGCAGCAAACCTCTGGTGTATCTCTAACACTCGGGCGTTGCATGCACGATACGACTGCACACTGGGACGAGATGGAACAATTAATCGAATGTTGAGGCATGTGAGCTGTAGATCACATGCTTGTGCATAGCTCGCCATCTGGTGTTGGGTCCGGATGTTTGCACTTTGTTTTTCTTCGAGGAAGTGTTTCCAGTCATGCGGTAGGTGACCCCTCCTTTCGGTGATAGTGCGCATGGGCATCGACTCCATCCTTAGATTGTTTTTTTCCGCCATCAGTTTTGGATGTGTATTGCTGCGCTCTGGTTCGGCACCGTTTCTCGGACCCCTTCGCGCAATCCACTACCCTCGACGGTGTTATCGATCGTGGTTTCCCATTCTTCGCGTATCGCCTCGACTCAAGACAACTTTGATCGGAAAACTCGTGGCGGGCCGTCGGGCCTACCTGCGCCGACAGCGCTTGCAGTCGATGGAACGGACTCCTTTCGAACTCTGCCCCGGGTGTTGTGTTAAATTTCCATGCACCGATTTGCACGAAGTGTGCAACCTCTGCCTGTCCCCAGAACACGACGAGAAAGACTGCGACGCGTGCCAATCGTTACGATCGAAGAAGAAGTTTCGTAACCATCGGGCTCGACGTCACGAAATGCATCAAAGCGGCTCCGCACCGGACATCCTCGGTGAAGATTCCAACACAGAACATCACGCTCAAGGAGCCGAAGAAGAACATATCTCCGTGTCTGAAGCAGACTCCGACATGGAAGAAGAGGAGCAGATTACTCCGGCTCAACGTACTGCGAGTAAAGATACCCCCTTGGCCCCTCAACAAAATGAAAAAGGCTCCGGTCCCTCCTCTGCCTTCGGGCCAAGGTCGGCACCGACAAAAACTTTCGGATTCCCCGCCCTCTGGCACAGCACCGAAACACAAAGAAAAGCCTTCCGGCTCGAGTCGGCCCCCTATCGGTGCCCAACCACCACCATTGTCGTGTAGTTCCTATATAACCTATACAAGATCTGCGCGTTTTGGATAAACTGTGGGTCAGAACATGACAACACTGATCCCTCAGAATCGTGGAAACAATATACGACCCAGGAATTGCTGTGGAAACTTAACAACACCCATGACATAGTTTAAATGGACTCAGTTCCATCGACTGCTAGCGAGGTCGGCTCGGGTAGGGCCGACGGCCCGCCTTGAATTTCCAGATCGAAGGTTTTCACAAATTATACGATGTGCGTCGAATGGGAAACCGCGATCGAAAGACAATACCGTCGAGGGTAGAGGATTGCGCGTCGAAGGGGTTCAAAAACGATACCAAACCGGAGAGCAGCAATACAAATCAGAACCCAATGGCAGAAAAAAAACAATCCAAGGATGGAGTCGATGCCCATGCGCACTATCACCAAAAGGAGGAGTCACCTACCCTGTGACTACAAAGACTTCTTTGAAGAATAACAAAGTGCAAACATCCGGGCCCAACACCAGATGGCGATCTATGCTAACGCATATGATCTGCAGCTCATATGCCTCGAACATCTTACCTACAGAACCAATGACCTCCACTATGTCTGGAAGAAAGGGGAGTAGAGGCTCTCACCAGTCCATGTTGGATAAATCGTCATGGCTTAAGGTCCAAGAGGGAACAAATGTTCCGGCCGACATGCAGCAAGCACCACTCAACAACTCAAGCGCAAAATACACCTACGCTGCAGGACATTCTCTCGGCTGTCACAGTGGTGCGCACATCACTTGAATCGCGCATCGACTGTCTATAGAAATCGCTCTTATCCGAGCAGACTTTCGTAAAATGGATGAGCGAAAGAAAAAAATTGAAGTAACCCAGGGCCTTGCCAATACACCCAAGGGCCTTGCCAATACACCCAAGGGCCTTGCCAATACACCCAAGGGCCTTGCCAAAACACCCAAGGGCCTTGAAAAACAGGTCCGGGACATACAAACTACCAGTCGTGCATTAGTGGACCAACTCGACGACTATGAAGGTAGGGCCAGAAGAAGGAAAATGCTACTTACCCAGTATGCATTTGTTCTTGGCATATAGAGCTGTAGAATCATATGCTTGTGCATAGATCGCCATCTAGTGTTGGGTCCGGATGTTTGCACCTTGTTTTTCTTCAAAGAAGTCTTTCCAGTCACGAGGTAGGTGACTCCTTTCGGTGATAGTGCGCATGGGCATCGACTCCATTGTTAGATTGTTTTCCCACAGAGGGTGATAATGGAGTTAGTAAGAGTAGTAGAAGGAGATGTCCATGAATGCATGTATCCAAGTAAGATGTTTACTGCAACAGGTAGAGGTACCCGGGTGGGCAAATATGATTATACAGCTCTATATGCCAAGAACAGATGCATACTGGGTAAGTAGCATTTTCCGTTCGAGGCATACGAGCTGTAGATCATATGCTTGTGCATATGCTACGTAGCAGTTATCTCCCAAGCGGTGGCAAACCTGTAGCTGTTGCAGTGGTCTGAAATAGTGTACGTAAAAATGCCTGGCCCTCATTAGCTTGTCTGGGCAACACATCTACACAATAGTGCTTGGTGAATGTGTGTGGTGTGGACCATGTTGCAGCTTTGCATATGTCAGTAATAGGGATGTTCCCCAAGAAAGCCATAGTAGCCCCTAGTTTACGAGTGGAATGGTCTCTAGGGGGCACGGTTAGAGTCCTTTTAGCTTTTGCATAGCAAATCTGAATACATTTAACAATCCACCTAGCAATACCAGATTTGGATATAGGATTGCCCTTGTGAGGTGGTGCAAAAGCAACAAAGTCGTTTAGTCTTACGAAAAGATTTAGTTCTTTCTGTGTAATACAATAGTCCTTTTCTAACATCTAAAGTGTGTAGAGCTCGTTCTGCAACTGAGTCAGGTTGAGGGAAGAAAACAGGTAACTCAACCGACTGATTTATGTGAAATGCAGATACTACCCAAGGTAGGAATTTGGGATTGGTACGAAGAACCACTTTATCTTCGTGCAGCTGAAAAAACGGTTCTTCTATGGTTAGTGCCAGAAGTTCACCCACTCTCCTTAATGAAGTGATTGCAATAAGGAAAGCTGTTTTCCAAGTGAGAAACTGTAGTTTACATCTGTGCATGGGTTCAAATGGTGGGCCCATCAACCTTGTGAGGACTATATTTAGATTCCACACCGGGGCAGGTGGAAGCCTTGGTGGTATAACTCTTTAAAGTCCTTGTATAAATGCTTTGATTACAGGCACTCGAAATAGTGATAAATGTTGCCTATTTTGAAGATAGGCTGCAATTGCAGCGAGATGCAGTCTGATGGATGTATAGGCCAAGGATGACTGCTGCAAATGTAATAGGTAACAGATAATGTTTTGTACGGAAGCATCAAGAGGGTTGATGTTATTGCAATAGATAACAAATCGCTTCAATTTGGCTGCATAGCAGGCTCTTGTGGTAGGCCTTCTGGCCTCCTTAATAATGTTCATACAGTCTGGTGTAAGGTTCAGATAACCAAACTATGACATCAGGAGCCAGATCGCGAGGTTCAATTGCTTGGGATCTGGGTGTTTGATTTCTCCATGACTGTGTGAGTAGACTGGGAGTTGAATGTAATTTTTGATGTGGAACCAAAGAGAGTTCCAACAGGGTTGTGAACCAGGGTTGGTGTTCCCATGTTGGAGCTACTAGGATTAGTGTGAGACGTTTGCCTGAGTTTCCGAACCACTGATTGAATGAGTGGGAGAGGCGGAAAAGCGTAAGCAAATATCCCTGACCAGTTCATCCATAGAGCATTGCCCTTGGATAACGGGTGTGGGTACCTGGAGGCGAAGCTTTGGCATTTTGCGTTTTGGGGTGTTGCGAACAGGTCTATGTGAGGGACTCCCCAAGCTTGGAAGTATGGGTGGAGAACTGGAGGGTGAAGTTCCCATTCGTGTAGTTTATGCCTGCTGAGGAGGTCTGCAATCTGGTTGTTGACTCCTGGGAGGTATTCCGCTGGGAGATGGATATTGTGGTGAATTGCCCATCTCCAGATGTGTTGGGCTGAGTGGGACAGTTGGAGAGAGTGCGTCCCCCCGTTTCTGTATGTAATACATAGCTGTCATGTTGTCGGTTCTTACCAAGACAACTTTGCCAGCCATGTGATCTTGAAAGGCTTTGAGAGCTAGAAAGATTGCCATTAGCTCTAAGTGATTGATGTGGAGCAACCTTTGCTGGCGGCTCCAGAGACCTTGCACTGTGTGTTGAAGATGCGCTCCCCAGCCAGTTAGGGACGCGTCCACTGTCAGTACTATCTGTGGAACCGGGTCTATGAACGGCCGTCCTTTCGACAAATTGTGTGTTCCACCACTACAGAGAGCGATGAGTACGGCCGCTTACCAACACTAGATCAGTTAATAGACCATGTGACTGGCTCCACGGACTGGGTAAGCATTCTTGAAGTGGACGTATGTGCAGCCTGGCATTGGGAACGATTATGACGCAGGATGCCATCATTCCTAGCAGCTGCATGAAAACTCTAGCTGGAAGTGAGTGATTGGCTTGAAACTGGAGAACTAACGCCTGAATGTTTCGAATTCTGTCTGCGTTGGGAAATGCCAGAGCCCTTGGAGTGTCTAGAGTGGCCCCTAGGTAGTTTTGAGCTTTGGCTGGCTGAAGATGTGATTTTAACACATTGACTGTAAACCCTAGGTGAAGTAACTGAATGGTTACGGAAGTGCTTGCGGCATTGATGGTACGTGTTGGCTTTGATGAGCCAGTCGTCCAAGTATGGGAAGACGGATGCTTTGTCGTCTTAGGTGAGCAGCTACTACCGCCAGGCACTTTGTGAAGACTCTGGGGGCAGTGGTGACTCCGAATGGGAGTACCTTGAACTGGTAATGTTGACCTGCTACCACGAACCTAAGAAATATGCGGTGAGCTGGGTGGATTGGAATATGAAAGTAGGCATCCTTTAAGTCTAGAGTAGACTTAAAGTCGTCTTTTTGCAAAAGAGGTAGTACCTGTTGCAGTGTTACCATGTGGAAATGATCTGAATGTAAAAATGTAGTTCTCTTAGATCCAATAGAAAGTAAAAGGAGTACACTCCCGACCCTTGGTGTTGTAGTGGTACGGGCTCTATAGCTCCTTTTATCAGTAGTGATTGTACCTGTCGTTTGAGGAAGTTTAAATGATCCGCTGAAATTTTGTGCGACCTTGGGGGAATGTTTGGAGGAGTGTTGATGAACTCCAGGCAGTAACCAGAATAGATAATTTGCAGAACCCATTTGTCAGTTATTGACTGCCACTTTGGTAGAAAATGTGTCAGTCTTCCCCCGACAGGTGTTAAATGGTCGGGTGGAAGTGTGCACAAGTCACTGTTTTGTATTGGAGGGAGAGGTGCGTGTGTTAGAACCTCTACCCCTGCCGTTGTTCCCCCTGTAACCCCCTCTGAAGTAATTTTTAGAGTTGGAGGGTTGATTATTGCCCTTGTAAGTGGATGCAGTGTCCGAGGAAGTGTTTTTGGAGCCCGCTCTATAGAAGGAGCGCCGAAAGGAACCACGGCTTTGTTTAGATTGAAGGGCTCCCATTGATTTAGCCACTTCTGTATCTTTTTTCATCTTCTCTAGAGAAGAGTCTACCACTGGCCCAAATAGATGCTCTTTATCGAAGGGTGTGTTTAATATGGAGGTTTGCACCTCAGTTTTAAAGCCAGATATACGCAGCCATGTATGTCGTCGCAAAAGAACACTAGTGTTCACTGCTCTAGCAGATGTGTCAGCAGCATCTAGGGAGCACCTGATCTGGTTGTTTGAAATCAGTTGTCCCTCGCGTATTACATCTTGTGCTTTAGCTTCATGCTCTTGGGGTAGAAATTGCAAGAGTTGTTCCATTTCATCCCAATGCACACAGTCATATCTTGCCAGTAACGCCTGTATATTAGCTATGCGCCAGAAGTTAGCTGCCTGAGAGGCTACCCTTTTCCCTGAAGCATCAAGGAGCTTTGATTCCTTATCTGGGGCGGAGCATGTCCAGTAGTTTGGGAGTTTGCCCTTTTAAGTACATTGGAAACGACCAGCGAGTCTAACGGTAACTGTCCTCCTATATACACTGGATAAGATGGTGCAGGCTTATATTTTTTATCCACCCTAGGGGTAAGGATACGGGCCCTGACAGGATCCTTAAATATGTCATCCACATGCCTGATCATTCCCTTTAGCATGGGTAACGTGTGTCGATCTTTGTGTAGTGTGGAGTGTCTCAAAAAGGAAATCCTCAAGGGATTCTTTGTGTAGCTGCACCCCATGGTAAGTGGCAGCCCTGCCTAGCAACTCAACAAACACCCTACACTGTTGTCTGGTGGAGAGGGCCTAGTAAGATAAAGGTCAGGGTCATTGTGTGTGGGTGAGTTAGTGTTGTAGTCATCCCAGTCGCCTGTTGGTCCTGGTTGACCATCATCATCAGTATCAATATCCCCATCCCTATGGCCTTGATTGTCAGGTGTATGTGGTGGAGAGGTGTAGTTAGTTCAGGTAAATACAGAGGAGAAGGTGGTGATGGAAGAGGAGGAGGTGAAGAAGAGGAGGGGAAGGGTTGATTCCAATATTTCTCTTCTTTAAAGGAATGTGATATTCCTGTTCAGTAGTAGTCCTTCTCTTTAAAGTCTCCTTGGTGGAAATATGTCCAGTTGTGGGATGTATGTAAAGCAGCTTCTGTTTCAGGTACAGTTTGTCGAGCGGATCGTCGAAACGTTGCTTTTTGGTGATTTTGTAGTAATAGTCTGTTACGTGTATTTGCTGCCTCTGCCTGCTGAGATCTGCAATCTGGTTGTTCACTCCTGGGAGGTGTTCCGCTAGGAGATAGATATTGTAGTGTATCGCCCACCTCCAGATGTGTTGGGCTAAGTGGGATAGTTGGAGAGAGTGCGTCCCCCCCGTTTCTGTATGTAATACATAGCGGTCATGTTGTCGGTTCTTACCAAGACAACTTTGCCAGCCATGTGATCTTGAAAGGCTTTGAGAGCTAGAAAGATTGCCATTAGTTCTAAGTGACTGATGTGGAGCAACCTTTGCTGGCGGCTCCAGAGACCTTGCACTGTGTGTTGTTGAAGATGGGCTCCCCAGCCAGTTAGGGATGCGTCCGCTGTCAGTACTATCTGTGGAACCGGGTCTATGAACGGCCGTCCTTTTGACACATTTTGTGTGTTCCACCACTGCAAAGAGCGAGGATTACGGCCGCTTACCAACACTAGATCGGTTAATAGACCGTGTGATAGGTTCCACTGACTGGCTAAGCATTCTTGAAGTGGACGCATGTGCAGCCTGGCATGGGGAACGAATATGATGCAGGATGCCATCATTCCTAGCAGCTGCATGAAAACTCTAGCTGAGTGAGTGAGTGATTGGCTTGAAACTGGCGAACTAACGCCTGAATGTTTTGAATTCTGTCTGCGTTGGGAAACGCCAGAGCCCTTTGAGCATCTAGCTTGGCCCCTAGGTAGTTTTGAGCTTTGGCTGGCTGAAGATGTGATTTTAACACATTAATGTAAACCCCCAGTTGGTGAAGTAACAATGGTTATGGAAGTGTGCTTGCGGCATTGTTGGTACGTGTTGGCTTTGATGAGCCAGTCGTCCAAGTATGGAAAGACATGGATGCTTTGTTGTCTTAGGTGAGCAGCTACTACCGCCAGGCACTTTGTGAAGACTATGGGGGCAGTAGTGACTCCGAATGGGAGTACCTTGAACTGGTAATGTTGACTTGCTACCACGAACCTGAAATTTGCAGTGAGCTGGGTGGATTGGAATATGAAAGTAGGCGTCCTTTAAGTCTAGAGTAGACAGAAAGTCGCCTTTTTGCAAAGAGGTAGTACCTGTTGCAGTGTTACCATGTGGAAATGATCAGTATGTAAAAATTTTGTTCTCTTAGATCCAATAGAAAGTAAAAGGAGTACACTCCCGACCCTTGGTGTTGTAGTGGTACGGGCTCTATAGCTCCTTTTATTAGTAGTGATTGTACCTCTTGTTTGAGGAGGTGTAGATGATCCGCTGAAATTGTGTGTGACCTTGGGGGAATGTTTGGAGGAGTGTTTATGAACTCCAGGCAGTAACCAGAATGGATAATTTGCAGAACCCATTTGTCGGTTATTGACTGCCACTTTGGTAGAAAATGTGACAGTCTTTCCCCGACAGGTGTTAAATGGTCAGGTGGAAGTGTGGGCAAGTCACTGTTTTGTATTGGAGGGAGAGGTGTGTGTGTGTGTTAGAACCTCTACCCCTGCCTTCGCCGTTGTTCCCCCTGTAGCCCCCTCTGAAGTAATTTTTAGAGTTGGAGGGTTGATTATTGCCTTTGTAAGTGGATGCAGTGTCCGAGGAAGTGTTTTTGGAGCCCGCTCTATAGAAGGAGCGCCGAAAGGAACCATGGCTGTGTGTAGATTGAAGGGCTCCCATTAATTTAGCCACTTCTGTATCTTTTTTCATCTTCTCTAGAGAAGAGTCAACCACTGGCCCAAATAGATGCTCTTCATCGAAGGGTGTGTTTAATATGGAGGTTTGCACCTCAGTTTTGAAGCCAGATCTGCTCAGCCATACAGGTCGTCGTAAAAGAACACTAGTGTTCACTGCTCTAGCAGATGTGTCAGCAGCATCTAGGGAGCACCTGATCTGGTTGTTTGAAATCAGTTGTCCTTCACGTATTACATCTTGCGCTTTAGCTTTATGCTCTTGGGGCAGAAATTGCATGAGTTGTTCCATTTCATCCCAATGCGCACGGTCATATCTTGCCAGTAACGCCTGTGTATTAGTTATGCGCCAGAAGTTGGCTGCCCGAGAGGCTACCCTTTTCCCTGAAGCATCAAGGAGCTTTGATTCCTTATCTGGGGGCGGAGCATCTCCAGTAGTTTGGGAGTTTGCCCTTTTACGTGCATTGGAAACGACCAGCGAGTCGAAGGGTAACTGTCCTCCTATATACACTGGATCAGATGGTGTAGGCTTATATTTTTTATCCACCCTAGGAGTAAGGATATGGGCCCCGACAGGATCCTTAAATATATCATCCACATGCCTGATCATTCCCTTTAGCATGGGTAACAGGTGTGTAGATCTTTGTGTAGTGTGTCTCAAAAGGAAATCCTCTTCAAGGGATTCTTTGTGTAGCTGCACCCCATGGTAAGTGGCAGCCCTGCCTAGCAACTCAAACCCTACACTGTTGTCTGGTGGAGAGGGCCTAGTAAGATAAAGGTCAGGGTCATTGTGTGTGGGTGAGTTAGTGTTGTAGTCATCCCAGTCGTCTGTAGGTCCTGGTTGACCATCATCAATATCCCCATCCTCCTGATTGTCAGGTGTATGTGGTGGAGAGTGCTGAGGTGAAGTTAGTTCAGGTAAATACTGAGGAGAAGGTGGTGATGGAAGAGGAGGAGGAAGAGGAGGGGAACGGTTGGTTCCAGTAATTCTCTTCTTTAAAGGAATGTGATATTACTGTTCAGTAGCAGTCCTTCTCTTTAAAGTCACCTTAGTGGAAATATGTCCAGTTGTGGGATGTATGTAAAGCAGCTTCTGTTTCGGGTCCGGTTTGTCGAGCGAATCGTCAAAACGTTGCTTTTTTGGTGATTTTGGAGTAATAATCTGTTTCGGCGCCGAAGTTTTCGGCGCCGATGGTTTAGGGGTTGTAGTCTTCAGATCCGAAGCGTGTTTCGGTGTCGAGAGAGGAGGTTCGGAGCCGGACGTGGACTTCGTTCCCGAAGACTTTGGCTCAGAGCCGGACTTGGTATGGGGCTTCTCGGAGCTGGAAGGCTTTTTGGGCAGTTTCGGTGCAGAGCCTGAAGTCGGGGCGTCAGAAGAGTGTTCTCGGTGCCGACCAGAGCCTGAGGGCGCGGGTTGGTCTGGAGCTTTCTTTTTTGGTTGACTTGGGAGTCGGGGCGAAGAAGGGGCTTGTAAGAAACTGGCTCTATATCGTATAGTTTAACTGTCGGTGTAGTTTTGCAGCTTGAAGACTTTCTGGATTCACTATGCTGTGCATTATTCCACCATCTAGTGGTTGGGTCCGGAATTGTAGTCGGTCTTCTCTTTTTTTTTCGTGGCCTAGGTGGGCGTCGACATACCACCATTTGGTGTCCTTCGTGACGTCAACGCGCTTCCTCCGGAAGCTCCCACCTTTGGTCGCCATCTTCTGATTCTTTTTTCTTGTCTTGTGTTACTCTTTCTCTTTTTACTTTGAAAGTTTTATTCCTGTTTTAATACTCTTCCTCCTATCTCATCTTTCTGGCGGAGGAGGGTGGGATCGCTAGTGAATCCAGAAAGTCTTCAAGCTGCAAAACTACACTGACAGGTAAGAAACTATACGTTTTGCAGCGTGAATCTTTCTGGATTAACTATGCTGTGCATAGACTTTGTAGCGGTTTGTTGGTATTGCGGTGGCTGGGTGGAAGACGAGCTCTGGTTACTGAATATGTGTTGCAAGACACTGTCCCACTTGCGCTTCTTTGTTCATTTGATTATCTACACAGTAGTGCTTAATGAACGTGTGCACTGAAGACCATGTTGTGGCTTGGCAAATGTCTTGAATAGGCGTGTTTGCTAGAAACGCAATTGTCGCTCCCTTCTTCCTTGTTGAGTGAGCATGAGCTGCTCCTTGTAACTGTTGTCCTGCTAGTTTGTGGCAGAGTTGTATAGTTTGTGCAATCCACCGTGCAATGGTATTTTTGGTAACTAGTCGTCCCAAAAAACTGCTGGCAAAGGATACAAAGAACTGCTTTGTCTTTCTGCACTCCTTTGTCCTTTCTATATAGTGCATGAATGCCCTCCTGGCGTCCAGTGTGTGTAGCGCCCTCTCTGTGCTTGTGGTTGGTTTTTGGAAAAAACTTTATTTGGATTGTTTGATTGATGTGGAACCGTGACACCACTTTTGGCATGAAATGTGGGTCTGTCCTCATTACAATCCTATCATTGTGTATTTGTAGATAAGGCTCTTGAAGTGTTAGCGCTTGCAACTCACTCTTCGTAGCGAAGTGATAGCTACTAAGAAAGCGGTTTTTAGCGTGAGCATGTGCAGTGTAGCTTTGTGAATAGGCTCAAATGGTGCCTTCATCAATTGAGTTAGCACTACGTTGAGGTTCCATGCTGGTGCTGGCATTCTGTTTGGAGGTGCGATTCTCTTTGCCCCTTCTAGAAACCTTTTTACTACTTGGGAGGTGAAGAAGCTTTTTCCTGTTTCTCCTCTTGTGTAAGCCACTATCGCCGCTAAGTGCACCTTTAGGGATGTATAGCTTAGTTTATTTTGTAGTAGATGCGTTAAGTATTTTAGTACTGTTGATTCCCTTGTAATTTTCCTTTGTAGTTTCTCCCAAATGCACCATTCGGAGAATCTTTTCCACTTTGCTACGTAGCACTTTCTTGTGGTAGGTCTCCTTGCCTCCCTGAGCACCGCCATTGTGCTTGCTGGTAGATTGAGGTGTGCAAATTCTAGGTCTTCAGGAGCCATGCCGCTAGGCTGAGGCTCTCTGGCTCAGAGTGTAGCACCCTTCCGTCCTGCATTGTTAACAGGTCCCTTCTCTTTGGGAATCTGTGTGCTGGTGCTTGCGCAATCTCTACTATTTGTGAGAACCAGGACTGTCTGGCCCACTGAGGTGCTATTAGTATTAGCGTCATGTTGCTGATCCTGCATTTGTTGAGTACCCTGTGTATCAGTGCATCGGGGGGGGGGAAAAGCGTATGCAAATGTCTTTGACCAACTTATCCATAGCGCATTCCCTTGGGACCGATGGTCTGGTTGTCTGGATGCGAAGTGTTGGCATTTTGCATTTTGGTGAGTTGCAAATAGGTCTATTTGCGGTGTACCCCATTTCCGGAATAGTTTCTCTATTTCTTGTTGGTTGAGCTCCCATTCGTGGGATGCTGACGTCTGCCTGCTGAGTGTCTGCTTCCACATTGTCCTTTCCTGGGAGATGTATTGCTAGTAGGTCTATTCTTTGTGGAATGGCCCATGTCCATATTTCCTGTGCTAGCCCTGATAATGCTACTGATTGTGTTCCTCCTTGCTTGTTGATGTAGAACATGGTAGTTGTGTTGTCGGTCTGGATCAACACCCTGTTTCCATACAGCTCCTTCTGAAAGGCTTTTAAGGCTAGGAACAATGTTTTTAGCTCTAGGTAGTTGATGTGTTTGACCGCATCCTGCTGCGACCATAACCCCCTCACCTTGAGTTTGTTCATGTGCGCGCCCCACCCCAGTTGCGAGGAGTCTGTTGTGTTGGTCACTGTTGGAGTTGGCTGTGTGAATGGTTTCCCCTGTGATATGTTTTCTTTGTTCCACCACGCTACTTCCTGATGCACTGCGTGTGTGACAACCACTAGATTTTCCCAACTCCATGTTGCCTGTGACCATTGCTGCTGTATCCATTCCTGGAACGGTCTCATGTGGAGGCGAATATTTGGGACCAGGTGTATGCATGACGCCATCATTCCCATTAGCTTGCTCACTGTCCGAGCTTGCCCCCTGCGGTAAAGACGTGTCTCCTTCAGTATTGCCAAAGTTCTTTGTGCTGGGGAACACCTTGCCCTGTATGGTGTTTATCTCCGCCCCTAAGAATCTTCACCTGTTCTGGTTCTATTGAAGACTTTCCCCAATGGATTGAAACACCCAGTTGGATTAGCGTTTGTATCACCTGCTGGATGTGTTGTTTGCATTGGCTGTAAGAGCTTGCTTTTACGAGCCAGTCGTCGAGGTAGGGGTATACGTGTATTCCTTGCCGCTACTGCTGCGCCGCTACTGCTGCTAGGCACTTTGTAAACACCCTTGGTGCGGATTTGAGTCCGAATACTAGTACTGCGAACTGGCAGTGAGTTTGGTTGATAACAAACCTTAGTAGGCTTGTGTGTCCTTTGTTGATGGGAATGTGTAAGTACGCGTCTTAAGTCTATAGTTGCCATGTAATCCCCCTCCTGTATTTGGGGTATTACTTCTTGCAGAGATGTCATTTTGAATCTTTGTGTCAATATGAACTTGTTTAAGAACCTTAGATCTAGAATAGGTCAGTGTTTCGTCCACTTTTGGTACGAGGAAGTATGTGGAGTAGACTAGACCCCCTTTGTTCCTTTCCTTGTACGGCACTATTTCTAGTGCCTCCTTGCTGAGCAGTTCCTGCGCTTCTAGCAGCAAGAGCGAAAGTTCCTTTGCTGAGCGCACCTTGTTTTTTGGTCTCTTGTTTGAAGGTTGCCTTTCTAGCTCTATACAGTAGCCGTATTGTATGATGTTTAGTATCCATTTGTCCATTGTGACCGTCCTCCATTCCTGGAGGAAGTCCCTTATTCTGCCCCCTACTGGTGTTATATGCTCGAGGAACTGCTTGTTTTGTAAAAACAGGTTTTGGTTTTCTCTTTTGTTTTGATGACCCCCTAGAGGTGTTGTTAGGGTGGGAGTCTGTCTTACGGCGAAGTCACTTGGAGTTGGGTTGTTGCCCTCCTCTCCGTGCCTGTCCTCGTCCGTTTGAGCGCCCTCGAAAGGACTGGCCTTGTGGCTGGTACTGTTATGTTATGTTATATGATATTCTAACGCGCACAGCTACTCCAAGGAGTGTCCCGGTGCGAGCACAGAGGGACTAAAAAGCTCGCCAGCACTAAGCAAAGAGATCAGTTTAACAGTTTTTTAAAAACCACAGGATCTTTGATGTTGCGAAGCGCAAACGGAAGGGCGTTCCATGCCTGAGCAGCCATAACGGCCAGGGAACAGCCACCAAGCCTGTGCCGGAAGAAGCAGGGCACTTTCGCCAGAAGAAGAGCGGAGGAGCGCAACTGTCTTCCCTGGGACGTAAAAAGAGAAACGCTTCCGCAGATAAGCTGGCCCAAGACCATGCAGGACACGATGGGCGATGGCAAGAGATTTGAATTTCACCCGGGCCGCCATGGGAAGCCAGTGAAGAGAACGAAGATGACCTCGCACGCTACTTCTTAAGGGGATCTCTAAAAGGAGCCGAGCCGCCGCATTTTGCACCACCTGGAGTTTATTCAGGGAGTATGCCGGGATCCCCACAGAAAGGGCATTAGCATAATCCAGGCGGGAAAGAATGAGCGCGCGGACAACAGTCTCTTTCGCCGGCCGTGGGAGAAGAGGGAGAAATCTTCTTAAAATTTTGAGGATACCAAAACAGCTCCCTGAAAGTCTCTTGACTTGGGTGGAGAAAGATAAATTATCCTCAAACCAAACTCCCAAATTCTTTGCGGTACTACCGCTAGAAGACGGTGGCGGGAACTCAGATGGCCAGATCGAGTCTCTGAAGCCAGGGGGGGAAATTACCATACAGGAGGATCTCCAACTTGTCTTCATTACATTTCAATTGGGCGCCCGCAAGCCACTTAAACACCTAAGACAGGCAAAATTGGACGGAGGCCACTGAATCCTCCTCCTTTTTCCAGGTGAAAAGTAGCTTGGTGTCGTCAGCATAAGCGATCACCATAGCCCCCAGAGCCTCAGCCAGCATGACTAGAGTAACAGATATTGAACAGAAGGGGGCTAAGGGGCGACCCCTGTGGAAACCCAGTAGTAACCGGCAGAGGGGCAGACGCTGCCGGTGGCAACCAGACTTGTTGTACCAGTCACTCCAGGAAGGACCTAATCCAGCCCCAAGCAGACCCAGATACGCCAATCTCCAAGAGTCGGTCAAGCAGCAGAGAGTGGGGAACCGTGTCAAATGCAGCAGACAGGTCGAGCAACACGAAGGCTGCTCTCCCGCCGGCATCAAGACACTCTCGAATAGCCTCAGATACTTCCACCAGAGCCAATTCGGTGCTGTTAGAGGACCGGAAGCCCGACTGCGCTGGATGCAGAATGTCAGCCCTCTCAACAAACTCAGTCAACTGTCTATTCACCACCTTCTCGCAGACTTTGGTGAGGCTGGGCAGAAGAGAAATGGGCCTGTAGTTCCCAGGAATCGAGGGATTGACAGCAGGCTTTTTTAACAGTGGAAGAATTTTTGCCGGCTTCCAGCAGTCCGGGACTCGAGCTTCGCGTAGAGAGTAGTTTATGATGTTATTCACCTCTGGATTAATAATCTCCGCCACCGCAGCCATTAGTCTAGCAGGGCAGGGGTCAGCCGGATTTCAATCCCTTCAGAATTTTAAGGGTGCTAGGCAAAACTACAGGGGAGAAAGCACTTCGAGAATGCCCAGGGGAGGTGAGAGCAGAGGCGGGCGACAGCGGATCAGGTGAGAGCCTGGAGCACGGTATAAAGCTCGCTTTAATCAAACGGATTTTGTCCATAAAGAAATTAGGCAGCGTACTGCACCAGGCATCTGTGGCCGGGAGAGAGCAAGATTGTGCTGCTGCTGCTGTCCCTGCTGCTGCTGGCCCTGGCCGTTTCCTTGATAACCTTGTTGGAAGGTTTGGTGCGATGTACTAGGTAGGTTGCCTCCCCTACCATTTGGTCTTCTTGAGGGTGTACCCCTTCTCATCCCTCTGAACTGCAGTGCTCCCATGGACCTTGCTGTCTTGTTGTCCTTCTTGAGCGGAGTTAACTTTGTCAACTGGCGTTCCAAAAAGTTGCTCTCCATTGAAGGGTGTGTTCAGGATGTTGTTCTGAACTTCCGGCTTGAAGCCTGAAACCCTAAGCCATGCGTGCCTTCTCTGTCACCCCCAGCATCATTTGCCTGCTGGACGTCTCCGCAGCATCCAAGGCTGACTTCAAACATGTGTTGGCCATGTTTTTCCCTTCCTCTACCAGGTGGGCTGTCCTTTACTGGTGCTGCTCTGGTAGGTGTTTCAAGAGTGCCCCACTTCCTCCCAGTGTTGGTATGCGTGCCTGTTTATTAGAGCGTTTGAGTTGGCGATGCGATTGAATCGCTGCACTCCATTCTACTTTCCTCCCCATGAGGTCCATCCTTCTACTCTCCTTGTCTGGAGGTGGTCCGGCATTTGTGGGTACATTGGCCCTTTTTCTAGCTGTTGCTGTTATTATTGAATCAGCTGGCACTGATCCCTGAATGTATGCAGGGTCCTTTGAGGAGCGCTTGTACTTTTTTCTCTCCTCGGTCTCACTGATTTACATACAGCTGGCTCCCTGAAAGCCTCCCTGCCCTGGTCCAGCACACTAGGGAGCATGGGCAGGAACTGACTCCTTGTTTGTTGAGGTAACCGTTTCCAGGAGAAAACACGCCTTGGGCTTCTCCTCCTCCAATTTTACTCCATATGTCTCTGCAGCCCTTTTAACCACCATATTATAGACCCCTATATCGTCTGGTGGTGAAGGCCTCGAAGGGTATGGGTCTACTCCTCCTTCCGCTAATTCAGCGTTGTCATGCCACTCGAAGTCTTGCGCCTCCGAAGACGTCGAGTCTTGGTAGGTTTGCTGATCCTCCTGGCCTTCGCCCTCGAAGTAATTCAGGGTCTCTTCCTCCTGTTCTTCGACCGGTTCTGGCGTTTTCGGCAGTTCCGGGTCTTCGACGGCCCTTTCAACCTTGACCTTCGGCGGAATGCTGTACTGGCTCATTTTTTCGTCGAAGTCCCTTTTTCGCTGCAGGATGCTCGCCATTTCGGCCTCTAGCCTCCTTTGATCCCCTCTCCATCTCGGCGGCTTGTTCGTCGTCGAGAGTTTGAGCGCTTTGCTTCGAGGTCTTCGAAGTCGGAGTCGTTGTTAACCCATCTTTTCTCGGCGCCGAGCTGTCCTTTTCAGGAGCATCCTTCGACGACCTTGATTTTTCGTGGGTTTTCGCCGTCTGGGAGTCCTTTACGAAGGATCCGCCGGGCTGCTTGTCCTTGGGTGCTGTTGCTTTCGCCGAGTGTTTGGACAGCACTGCTCCCTTCGAGGACTTTGCTTCACTCCTACGAGTGTCGTACGAGTGTCGTTCGAGTGTCGTTCGAGTGTCTGTGGGTCGGCGACTAACCTCCTTTGACGTTTTCTTTTGGACTTAGACGACCGTGTAGTCCTCCGGTCCTTCGGCGATGTTGTCCTCCTCGCCACTGGAGAGGCCCAAGTCTCGGAGCGATGGAGGTGGCCCCTGTATGGTGTAGTTCGCCCTTCTCTGCCTCTCTTACTCTGAGGGTCTTGGGTGTGAACGCCGAGCACGCGTTGCAGTCCTCGCTGCTGTGGTCGAGCGGCAGGCAGAGGTTGCAGACTGGATGCTGGTCCTTCTGGGCGTATTTGTGGTGGCAATTGGTGCAAAACTTGAAAGGTGTTTTGTCCATCCCCGCGCTCAGGGAGCCCCCTGTGCGCATTTTCCGTTGAACGTCGAGATCTCGGGTGAAACCCTTCTCCTTCGTTGTCCCGGTTACCTGACCTGTAGTCTGTTGAAATCTGTGATTTTCTGCGATTTTTGTCGGTTCTCTCTCCAACTCTCTGGAACTCTTCGGTAACGATCCAGACCAAACGGCGGAAAAATAATCTGAAGATGGCGACCAAAGGTGGGAGCTTCCGGAGGAAGCGCGTCGACGTCACGAAGGACACCAAATGGTGGTATATCAACGCCAACCTGGGCCACGAAAAGAAAAAAGAAAAAAAAGAGAAGACTACAATTCCGGACCCAACCACTAGATGACGGAATAATGCACAGCATAGTGAATCCAGAAAGATTCACGCTGCAAAAATACTACACCATAATGAGGTATAGTGTGTATAGGGTCCAGGTGACTCCAAATGTAGGCAGAGGTTAAAGTTAGATAGAACCTTACTCTCTACTTGTGGTAGCTTGGTCGAGCAGTAAGGCAGTATCAGAGGACAGTGTTAAGCATTTGATGTACACCCTCAGTCAGCAAATGAATTCACACACAATAACTGAACTCTAGGCCAATTGTTTTTGTATAAAAATATATTGTTTTATTTTAGAACCAAGCAAGCCTGGCACAGGTAAGCATAAAATACTTTACAGTAATAAGTTACTGAATGTCGAACAGTTTGAAAATGCAATAGAAATTGTACTTTGTTTGATTCACAGGGGAGCAGTAGTATGCAACACTTAGTAAATACAGTACATTGGAATGAATAGGCTTTTTCAGTTAATTACAGGTAAGTTACTTTTACGTTACTTTTCTAACTCAGTGCTGGATACCTAGATTCAGCACTGGAACATTTCCTGCAAACAGGTAAGTAAACACGTTTTGGTTATTCGTGCGATTTTTAGATTTCAAAACTCCACACTTAGGCTTTTTGGAGAACAAGCATTGGCATAGCCAATATCCTTTGGGACCTTATAAGTATTTAGTTATGCAGTAGAATATCCTTGGCGCAACATCAACTGTTGCATGGCTAAACACTTATAAGGTCCCAAAGGCGAGACCTATTGGCTATGCCAATGCTTGTACTGGAGTTGTGTTGGTGTAACACAGCGAGGGCAAGGAGAGGTGAGGGAGAGGAAGTGCTTTGCACCGATGCACCTGCCTCGTCCTTTATCGGTTCTCTGTTTTACAGATCAGTGCACTGCTGCTGTTGTTAGGGAATCTTACATTGCTGTAGCTTTGATGCACGTTAGTGAAGCTTGCACAAACCTTTTCACAGTACCAAGTCACAATGGTTGCCTTCATTGCATTCAACGCAGGGTTGGTTTTGGGGTGCAGTATCAGGTGTTGGTGTACATTTGGGAATCAAGAAGCTGATGGGGAAGATTATCCTGAATTCAGACAGAAAGCGGGGAGTTTAGTTTTAAGGACATCTTTGAATTTAGAGGCCCGGTGTAGCTCAGACTGAGTTGGGGGTGAGAATCTCAGAGGAACAACACCTCGAAGAGAACTTGTCAGTGTGGTTACAGTTAACAGGCTTGAGTTTTGATGAGCGTAGGGAGCTGGATGGGGTCTGGCAAACAGCGATTTGATAGTGTTACAGGAGTGATGTGGGTGGGTTTTAACCCCACCGTCAGTGGAGTGCATGGACCCTTGTGTTTGGCAGACAGCCAAGCAGCGTGGGCCAAGGGGTTGCCGCCTCTGAACCACTGTAGGTAGCAAGAGAGCTGCAGCTCACATAAGGTCAGAAATCCTCTCCAAAGCTTAGACCTCAGAAGATATCCCTCCGCCTTACTGGACAACATGGGCAGTGAGAGGCCTTCACAGTGATGTATGGATTTCTATGTAACAAGGACAAACTGAACACAGCATTTGTTATTATTGTAATAAGGTTGTCCGAACCTACTTTGATTCCACCTAAAACCCAAAGAAGGACAAAAAAGCGATTGCTTTCAATTTGTTATATTTATTTAAGCTAACTAGGCTTTACGATTGAAAGTAGCCCAACCCGCAGTAACTTCAAGGGGAAAAGAACGGTAATATTCAGAATGGAGGTTAAAGGCAGTGCGGGATGGACACTGCGGGATGACTTCTCACTTCTCTTTACTTTAATAATCTCACGTTCTCGGACAAAGTACAACACAAACACAGACGGCACGAACAAACGCAAAACGGAACAAACTGCTCAGCCAGAAAACACGGTGGCTAATCTGCGTAAAGAGCAGGAGCTCGGGCACAGTGCGTCAGAAAGCTACAAACAGTTGTGGTAACGACTTACCTGCGCTGGGACTGGACTGTCAAAAGGGGATGCACGGTAGAGAGAGGTGCAGATGCAGTGTGTGATCGTGCGCACTTTTACAGCAGCGGTACAGCCGCAGATGCACAATCTGTCCATTCACACTGTGCAACAGACAAGTAGTGTGTGTACCTGCAGTCAGACCTAGCATTTGCACATTTGCACAGAAAGCGCCGTGGGCGAAAGCAAGGTTGGCGTGCCTCCTCCCAACTGCCGTTTTGAATTGTCTCAGTGTTGGAAAAATGGGAGGGGGTGGGAGTGAGGGGGCAGGAGTTAGGAGAGCTGGCAGAGAAAAACTAGGAAGGACGGAATAGAGCGCCCGAGGCCGCGAGTGTGGCGGTAGGTAAACTAAAGTTTATTTAAAGTGGGGGAAGGGTGCCTGCAGAAAGCAAAAAAAACAGCAGAAAAGGCAACGCATTGGGTGGAATGAGTCAAGGCATGCACCGGCCAAGAAAAAAAGCGAGAGAAAGAGAGAGCGCGCGCGCGAGAGAGCGAGAGAGAGCGCGCGAGAGCGAGAGAGAGCGCGCGAGAGCGCGCGAGAGCGCGCGAGAGCGCGCGAGAGCGCGCGAGAGCGCGCGAGAGCGCGCGAGAGAGAGCGAGAGAGAGCGAGAGAGAGCGAGAGAGAGCGAGAGAGAGCAGAGAGAGCGAGAGAGAGCGAGAGAGACGAGAGAGAGCGAGAGAGAGCAGAGAGAGAGAGAGAGCGAGAGAGAGCGAGAGAGAGCGAGCAGAGAGAGCGAGAGAGAGCGAGAGAGGCGAGAGAGAGCGAGAGAGAGCGAGAGAGAGCGAGAGAGAGCGAGAGAGAGCGAGAGAGCGAGAGAGACGAGAGAGAGCGAGAGAGAGCGAGAGAGCGAGAGAGAGCGCGAGAGAGCAGACGAGAGAGAGCGAGAGAGAGCGAGACAGAGAGAGCGCGCGAGAGAGAGCCGCGAGAGAGAGCGCGAGAGAGAGCGCGCGAGAGAGAGCGCGCGAGAGAGAGCAAGCGAGAGAGAGAGCGCGAGAGAGAGCGCGCGCGAGAGAGAGCGCGAGAGAGAGAGAGCGCGCGAGAGAGAGCGCGCGAGAGAGCGAGAGAGAGAGAGAGCGCGCGCGAGAGAGAGAGAGAGAGAGAGAGCGCGCGCGAGAGAGAGCGAGAGAGAGAGCGCGCGCGAGAGAGAGCGAGAGAGAGAGCGCGCGCGCGAGAGAGCGAGCGAGCGCGAGCGAGAGAGAGCGCGCGAGAGCGAGCGCGAGAGCGAGAGAGAGCGAGAGAGCGCGCGCGCGAGAGAGAGCGAGAGAGCGAGAGAGCGCGCGCGAGAGAGAGCGAGAGAGCGAGAGAGCGCGCGCGCGAGCGAGAGAGCGAGAGAGCGCGCGCGCGAGAGAGAGCGAGAGAGCGCGCGCGCGAGAGAGAGCGAGAGAGCGCGCGCGCGAGAGAGAGCGAGAGAGCGCGCGCGCGAGAGAGAGCGAGAGAGCGAGAGAGCGAGAGAGCGAGAGAGCGAGAGAGCGAGAGAGCGAGAGAGCGCGCGCGCGAGAGAGCGAGAGAGCGAGAGAGCGAGAGAGCGAGAGAGCGAGAGAGCGAGAGAGCGAGAGAGCGAGAGAGCGAGAGAGCGAGAGAGCGAGAGAGCGAGAGAGAGAGCGAGAGAGAGAGCGCGCGAGAGAGCGAGAGCGAGAGAGCGAGAGCGAGAGAGCGAGCGCGCGCGCGCGAGAGAGCGAGAGCGAGAGAGAGCGCGCGCGAGAGAGCGAGAGCGAGAGCGAGAGAGAGCGAGAGCGAGAGAGAGCGCGCGCGAGCGAGAGAGCGAGAGCGAGCGCGAGCGAGAGCGCGCGCGAGAGAGCGAGCGCGAGAGAGCGAGAGCGCGCGCGAGAGAGCGAGAGAGCGCGCGCGAGAGAGCGAGAGAGCGCGCGAGAGAGAGCGAGAGAGCGCGCGCGAGAGAGCGAGAGAGCGCGCGCGAGAGAGAGAGAGAGCACGAGAGAGAGAGCGCGAGAGAGAGAGGCGCGCGAGAGAGGCGCGCGAGAGAGGCGCGCGAGAGAGGCGCGCGCGAGAGAGAGAGCGCGCGAGAGAGAGCGAGAGAGCGAGCGAGCGAGAGAGCGAGAGAGAGCGAGAGAGAGCGAGAGAGAGCGAGAGAGCGAGAGAGAGCGAGAGAGCGAGAGAGAGCGAGAGAGAGCGAGAGAGCGAGAGAGCGAGAGAGCGAGAGAGCGAGAGAGCGCGAGAGAGCGAGAGAGCGAGAGAGCGAGAGAGCGCGCGCGCGAGAGAGCGAGAGAGCGCG